>JASANG010001428.1:0-87832 GCA_030248215.1 Enoplolaimus lenunculus
TATAAAAGGTAATTTAATTTCTGATTCGATTTCAACGCAAAAAAATTTCTACGCAAAAACAATATCAAACTCAACACAAAACGTCCGTCCGACATACAATTGACATCGGTGCTATAAAAGACGTGGCCCATGTAAAGATCAAGGGCGGAATGTTTTTATGTAGTTAGCGGAAATCTAGACGGTCGTAACACCCTGCAATCGTTTATAAACTGTTTAATCGTTAAATCTTCGTTAGAAAAATCCAATGATTCAGAGCAGGGTGCAACCGGAATTATAAACTACGGGGAACCGGAAAGTGAAAAAATACCGGAACCGGCAAATAAAAATACTTGTTACCGAAAAATTCATTTTTAACGCTATGTTACCACTTTTTTAATGCAGTAAACACGCCACTTAAAATGTCAAAAACCTGAAACAACTGCAGTAGATCAAAACATATGATAAATTATGGAGTATGGCACAATTTAAACATCTTGGCAATACACGTTTTAGAGAAATAATTTAGAATAATATGCCATTTTTTGTAAAATTTTCGAATGAGAAAATTCTCAAACCCAAAAATACCGGATTTATTACCGGAACCGTATATAGTGAAAAATACTGCATTTCCTTACCGGAACCGGAATTCCGGTGGCACCCTGTTTCAGAGGCAAGAAAACTTGTGTTTAGCAACATCTGTAAGTCATTAGGTTTATACTCGCTTAGGGTTATACTATATATTAATTGTTTAAGATTATTAGTTTATATATTAATTATTTAAGATTATTAGTTTATTTCTCTTCGAAACCTATTGTACACATTGCCATTGTGATTTTTGTGAGTGACCTCATAGATGCATTAACAGCACAGCGTCACTCGTCTAAAAATATTAACGAAAATCTAATTTTATGTGAAATTAACTAGTAATCCGTAGTTGCACACATGTGAAACTCTTGGTTTTGGGAATGTCTTATAATATTGTATTCAAAGTGACAGTTCGCTTTTATCACCGTTTTATACGGCACAGCTTGTTTGACGCTTTACGAATTGTACATTACACTACAAGCACAATCTTTTTAGAACATACGATTAAAATTAGCACTCATACATATTGAGAACTTGGCATTTAAGCTGGGAATTGAAATTTTAGTGAGATTTTGGGAAATTGTGCTAAGTCCAAGCCTAATCCTAAGCCAAAACATAGGTTTAAGCCTAATCCTAGTTTTCTTCAGCTTTAATATAATATAGATATATAATGAATTTTACCGATTAACAACGCCAAACAAAAACGCCAATTTTTCAACAAAAGAAATATGATAAATTCGAGTTTTAGCTGAATGTTTTCTTGAATTTGGTAACAAATTATATAATTTCTGTCACTTTTCGATTTATTTATCTCGTAAGTTTTATATATTTATATATACATATTAAAACTTTTCTATTTAATTATATATCATAACATTGTATGAAATTAAATTTTGACATTTTGCAGCTTGTCCGAATAAAGGATAACATATTATTTTTGTACTTTTGTTCAGAAGCATTCAGCAGTACTAGGGTCCAACGCGAGTTGGTGACCTTAATCCCAATTTTTTTCTCGGGTAAAATGCACTGCTATTTTATATATATTCTACAGCAATTTGTTGATCCTACGTCAACTGTTAATATATTGGTCGTATTTCCGGTACCGACCTCCATCATTTCAAATATATGGTTAAGCCACTATGCGTTTCGTTTGATATGCTTCACAAACTAAACTTAGTAATTTTTGCTAATTAAATAACTCTTATTTGGCGCGCGGTCTTAACCGTAAAATTAGTTTCGAACTAAAATCCAACTGAAAGTACATCATCATTTTGGACGGCTGCTTTTAGACATTGCTAATGAACAACAATAAGACAAGAGTTAGAAGCTTCATGATTTTTACAGGAAAAGTAATTGAAATTTTTTAAAATACATATGTAAGTACCCAATAGATTTTTCGGCTAAATTTATGTATGTATTGAGCGCAGAAATAACGACACCCAAGAATGTGACGCTTTTCAGCACTGTAGTGACCCGAAAAAGACGGGGGAGATTGCGATTTATTTTTAACCAGCCCTCCGCCGCCCTTCGTTACTGATATATACGGTTTCCAAATATCCGTTGAATTAAACGTTTATTTGTCTTTTATCGAAAATTTGAGCGATAAAGCAAAGTTATACTTAGGGATGTACTTTCATAATCTAAGCATGCTTTAAAGTTTCGAACTCAACATTATTTGGGCCTGGAGTAATTTATGCACTACAAATCAGGATAATTGACATTTATTGACTTTAATTAGGGTTAAAAGACTGTCCGCTTACCACATCTTGTTCGGGGCACTACAAAATATATACGCCAAGGCTCATATACACTTCTCTTACATTTACATATGTATACTTAGGCTTCGCATTCCTGTTGCGATCGTGAGCCCTGTCCCCATGCGGGTTACCGAGACCCTCATAAGATTCAATGATGTCACCGAAAGATTGTGGCCCATAACTGCGCCAACGAGGCCTCCGTGCCGTTTGCAGAGCTTATACAAAAGAATAATATTCTGATTATCAATCTAGTCGGTATATTTTACACACTCCTGCATATTCGATATTTAAGACGCCTACAGGTTTTCGAAATCAATACGTACTGCAAAAATTCCTCGAGTGGAACCAGAACGTATCTGTTCAGTCACCTGGAGTGAGGCCAATTGAGGGGTCGAGGCCCTCCTGCCATGATAGGCATGCTAGCCTCGCATTGTAGCGTACGCTTCAGCCTAAGAGTCAACCACAAATGAGGGGGAAAATGTACAAGAGCCTAGTACACCGAATTTTATATAGTAAGTAATATTTCAATTCTAACAGAAGCAAATAGAATAGCTTCCACTGCCATCTTCAGAAAAATTATGCGTAACTAAAGGAGAGTGAAATGATAACGTTTAATCCCTAAGAGATGTATCTAGAGTTACCCATTAGTAGTGAACCATGCATATATAATGCCTAGCAGCATGCCCCATAAAGTATGTCCGACCTTCTCTAGTATGTTGAATTGGCTACGTGACAACTCTACAGCAAAAACCTCTGACGTCCATCGGCTGATCTTAGACGTTGATTGAAAGTTGTTTATAATCAGCTAAAACATTTCACTATTATACTGATAGAACTAAAATGCTTATTAATATTTTAGGTTAATTTCATAAATTGAACAAAATTTGTCACTATATTCCGCGAATTCAATTCTCTTAGAGCTTAGCGTTGAAACAAAATAATTAATAACTTTTTAAAATTTCAGCTAAGCGGCGAAAAATTTGTGGCAGTTTTAAATGATAATTGCTGTTAAGCGAATGCCCACTGGCGAAAATCCAAGGCACCCATGCCTAGGCCTATCAACAGGGGCCTACGCCGAACTTTGTTCACATTGCGAAATACTTTTGGCCAGGATACAAATGCAAACAAAAACAACAACTGTAGTGCAAGTAAAGTACTTACCACCTCCGTGCAGACATTTTGTTCACTCTCTAACTGATACATTTATGACTACATTAAAAGAATTGTCAGTTCTCCTTGTCCCTTATATGTTAGTCTTCTTGTAATCTCTCTGACAAGTTCATGGTAACGGAACAGATCAAAAGTGTTCTTAATTTTGCTCAGGAGCCTTACATACGTCATATCCTGAATGAAACAGTTGGAGATATACACATCAATATTGGTTTAACATTCGGCCGACGTTCGATTTATACAACTTCGTTCGCTGCAGAAAACGGACATATTAAAATCTGCGACAGACAATGCCTCAAACTACATAATTTTATAACAACTTGTTTCATTCAAAAAACGAAAATATTAACGAAATGTGCTTCAAAAAATGTAATTAAAGCACACATTGTTCAAAGTTGTTTTATTCTGATTTTTATTTAAAATATTGTTTTGACTCAAAATATTCTGCTAAAAAGACGTAAATAATTCTATAATTATAAATTTTTGTGCGTCACCTACAGTGCGATCCCATTATATTTTGTTTTATTAGAAACGCTTGAGCGACTCTTGAATTCACTGCAGCAGTTAGTTCACTTATGACCATAAAATTGTCTGGGATTATGTAGGTTTTCTTATTTTTTTAATGTGTTGCTAATGAAAAGCAATAAATAGGACATTTTTTCCAACACAGCGCTACAAGATAGCCCGAGATCCGATCCAGAGATTCGAACGAAGCAAAATCTCATGCGTAGTTAAAGTCACGTTAAAATTTCCTAATCAATAAAAATGTATGGTCACAGACGTGTTTATTGCGTCATTATTAAGTATTAATTTAAATTTTGAACAGTTTCCGCTTCGAACACTGTCCGAAATTTATAGGCTCGCTGAGCAACATAAACTTTTGTAAAATCTTATTACCAAAAGAATTCTACCGAATCCATAGTCACGCTCCGGTTTAAACACACTTTGTTGGGACGATGTTAAAAGATGAAGGCGGAACGTTTTTCTGTAGAACTGCAATAGACTAAGCTTAGGCTTTAGACTATTTTTTCATAGGCTTAGGCTTAAATTTAGGTTTATACGCTTCGGCTTAGGCTTAGGAATATGCTTATACTACTGTTACGGTCCTACATTGACCATTTTGTTGGTGTATGGTCATATTTAGGTCAAAAACACAATCGGTCATGCTTACAAAAGGATTGTTGTTACCCTGCTGCTTCACCAATGGTTTTTTATGAAAACCAGCGCAATCTTTAGCTCCCAATAATCCTCATCATGGGAGCCCATCAACGCAAGGGTCGCATCATAAAATTACAACACAACATTATATGCGTTAAACTTTTATTTCAACTGTAACACTATTGCTAAACATTAAAGATCATTTTTCGCTCGCTGTTAACGTTCGTAAGCATAAGTCGCAATGTCTTCACCTGAAAACAGTTGAACAACTCTTGATTTTTAGAGACCTTCGCATTGATGTTGTGGGGAGCCCCCCTGACACCAATTTGGAACACCACTGTTGAAATCGATATTTTCCCGTTTTAACAACAACACTGTATAATCATATATGAATAATGTAAAACAATATCACTAAAATTAAAATCAAACCTTTACTATATATATACTACACTTCAATTTATATATACAATATATATATGTAGTTATATATATATATATATATATTTATAAGTGATGGGCGTCGGATTTGTTTTTGTATCCGAATATCCCACAAGCTGATTGTTAACGTAAAACATACAAATCTAAAAATAGTTATTTACCAGAGGTAGTGGCACTACGTGTATTGAGCGAAGCTCGAACACACTCAATACTTATTCACATTCTTCGCACCCAGAAACCCTTCAGTAACCCTAATAATTAGCGAAATATTGCAAAAAGTCCTAACTTAGGCTTATCAATTGCGCTACGGTTAACATGCAGATTTGATTCTGAAGTTGAGTAGACAACTTATTCAAATTCCTCGCACCCAAAAACAATTTATTGCTCAAATTCAATTGCTTGTAACCCTAAAAATTAGTGAAATATTGCAAAAAATCATAATTCTGGCTTATTAATTATGCTAATATACAAGTTAGCTATTAGCTCACTATTCAATTATCAGTTTTGGAGATTTGTAGACAATTTATTCAGATTCCTCATGAACAAAAACCTTTTAGTACTGAAGTTACATTACAATTTTCCCTCTCAGAAAACTTTTTGGTGAAAAATAGCGTTTCAAAACATGTACCAGGCGCCGATCAGAAGTTTCTGGATCCGCCGCTGAAAGCGGGACACCACTAAAAGTAACACCGGCTGATGTTTGCACAATCAAGCATAGGTATATTTCAATCTGGTTCTTTCTCCCTGGACCGCAAAACGACTTACTGCAGTGACCCGAATAAGACGGGGGGCTGATATTTATTTGGCCTCTCCAGAGGGTGCCCCCTTGTTATTCGTTTACGCACTGTTATTTATTTTTAACCCACGCTTCGCCGCCCTTCGTTACTGATATATATCTGGTACTGCAATTATCCGTTGAATTAAAAGTTTACTTGTCTTGTGTCAATAGCTTGAGCGGTAACAAGGTTATACTTAGAAATGTACTTTCAAAATTCAAGTACGCCTTAAAGTTTGGAACACAAATTATTTGGTCCTGAAGTCTTTTATGCGCCACAATTAGGGTTAATTGCCATTTATAGACTCTAATTAGGGTTTAGGGACTCTATCCCCTTACGGACTCTTATTAGGGATACGGACTGCTGCAGTGGTTTTAAATCCGACGGAGCCAAACCGAATCAATTCAATGGTTTTAAATGAGACGGAGCCAAACCAAATCGATTCAATTTCAGGTGGCCAACGCAAATATTTATTAGCCAGTCAGTAATAATCTTCTATTTAACGAATACCCAGGCCAGAACTATTGAGGCAGTTGCAGAATAAATAATTAGATTTTAGAATAGTATGTTTCAGGGTTGTTTGCCGGAAAAACGGTTTCTTCCATTTTTTCTGTTTTCTCCGAGGGGGTTGGAAAAAAATTGAAAAATGTTAAACGATTCTTAAATATAATTTGCAACTAAACGTTTTTAGATGACATGTAACTAATTTCGTCAACAGTGGGGCGAAAGTTAGGTCGCTCAAATTGAAAGCTTGCATTTACCGTATGGTTTAACACAAAAATACGCCTAGCTTCACTCGCTTTGCTCGCGAGGTTGCAGCAATTGAGAGGCTTTAATGGTAGAAAAACTCAAAAGTGCCTTGGGATTTAATATAATACAAAAACAAGTGTGACTTGTTTAGCTCGCTCCACTCATGAGTTTCTGATGTTCTGATGCCCTCCCTTGATTATTCCACGCTCAACATTAATTTTTCAAAAAATTCCAATGTTTAAGGTACAAATTTCCCATTGGACCCAAGATTATTATGTCGAAAAATCAGTCAAATTATATACCATTAGACACATGTTTCGGAGTTAAGACGGATATTGTTAAATGTTCCCCCAATCCGACGTCTGGATAACGAGTTATTTTTAAATAACTAAATTTGGCGCCGAACTATGATCGCTGGCAGCGCGCCAAATGAGTTATTTGACAACAACTCGTTAAACATACTTCTTATTGCAGAAAGTTTAACACCACTCGACTCAACTCTGTAAATTGTGTGAAATGATATACATAATTTGTCCAACTTTTCGAATAAAATTATTGGGTCCCAAGGTGCTGAACTTTTGGCCTTAAAAATATATTTTACAAAAATTCAGATTTGGGTATGGAATGATCAGGTGATATCATCAGAAGTTCAAACATCACTAATTATTAGGGTTACTAAAGGGTTTTAGGGTGCGAAGAATGTGAATATGTAAATTGTTTACAAACGTCCAAAGCTGATAAATGAATAATTACCTAACTAATTTGCGTATTAGCTTAATTGTTGAGTGTGTTCGAGCTTCGCTCAATACATTTAGTGCCACTAGGACTGATAAATAACTATTTTTAGATTTGTATGTTTTACGCTAATAACAAGTATTTTTGGGCAAACGCAGACTAAGTGTGGGACAAGCAATCACTCAGATCAAGAATGAATACGTTTTTTTCCGGTCATAATTTTTTGCCAGAAAAACAACCCTGGTATGTTTTACGCTCATAACACTCACCTTGTGGGTCAGGGTACCTCCTTTAGAGCAACTAGTTAAAATCGAGTTCCAGATATCGGAAATAGAAAATTTAATTTCGGATATCCGGATAAATATCCGGAAAGGAACTACATTTATAATTTCAAACTCCAAGGGCGAAGTAATTGATCACCAACTTTTCATATATTCAACAAGATGTAAAAAAAAGAAATGTTTTCTTATACTGAATTATAAAAACTTTTCTGGCAGTAACTGTGATTGGAAAAAACCAAAGTCAAACAGCTGCAAATTTTACAAACGATATACACCGAAAAAACAAAATCTACTCACAAAAATCGTTAAGTAGGTAGTTCAGTATTCTGACTGAGATTTGAATACATTTCTTTTCGTTAGCTCCAGCTATATAGTGATAAAGTATGCAAATTATTCCAAACAATTTTTTACACAACAGCATTTCAGATATCCGGATATATTCGGATACATATTTCATTTCGGATTACTTATATCCGGATATTTTGCATATTCTGATATCCGGTTCTGATCTACAATATGTACTTGCTTATGAGCAATTTTCTTCGCAACACCAAATAAATCTACCTACTTAATTTTCAAATAATACATAAATTCGCGTTGGCCTCCTGAAATAACGTTTGTTTAGCTTGTCTTCGTATGCTTTAAATCACTGCAACAGACAGGTCTACCAAATACACTTTTTTGTATTATGTGTTCTTACATTCAAAAGGCAAGATAAACGCTGAATCAAAAATTGGGATCTGAAGCTCAACCAAACGTCCAAGATGTTACACTTAGGCTTCGGGACCTGAGCCCAATTTGAAATATCGTTGATGTTCGATTATTTATATACGCTCTTAAGAATATAAACGAAACAACTCGTTTTACATGTATTAAAATCAGAGAATTAAATCTTGAACAGACAACTATATATTTCTTGACTCGTGTATTTACTTCAGATTCGTATTTTTGAGCTGGCTGTTGAAGACTGTGTCAAATACCAAATATTCTAGCTTTGAATATTTAAGAAAGTAGGAGTCTTGAAATTGCAAAAAAAATTTTTGCGTCTGACATTCATAGTGTTGTCAGAACACAAAATCTGAAAGTAATGCACTGAACATTGGTCTCTGCAAATGCGCCCTTGTTTAGAGATGCCGCGTTTTCAACATGTTAACAGAAAAAGTTTTATATACTGTCCTATTTTTAACGTGCAATATTTTTAAAATCATGAATTACTTAAATGTATCAAAGATTCTTTTATTCGTCGTGATCTGATATCTCAATCGCCAACCGTTTGTCTAGTGTCAAGTTTCCGGATAAAACGTAACAATAAATGTGAGACCTGCTTTATATGTTTATTTATAATAATTCAATAACATTCCGTAGCATGTTGTCCACCATTCTATAGTTTTCACTGTTATTTTATAGCAGGATGTTCTACCAACAGAACCGCTGGATTATAATATTTATTCAGCAATATATCTATCGATACTATTAA
This sequence comes from Enoplolaimus lenunculus, assembly GCA_030248215.1. Classification (NCBI taxonomy): domain Eukaryota; kingdom Metazoa; phylum Nematoda; class Enoplea; order Enoplida; family Thoracostomopsidae; genus Enoplolaimus; species Enoplolaimus lenunculus. The sequence goes on from JASANG010001428.1 coordinate 9,107, forward strand.
AGCTGGAACGCCCACATACGTATTTGGGCAACATTTCAGCTAACTGCATATATTAATATTTTGTAAGCAAAAGATGTGTATACAAATTAAGTTTAACGCGTATTAAGTTATAAACTAAACGTTAGTCTGTTTACAACAACATGAATACGCCACTGTAGCACACTGTATCTTCGAAAACCTTTCAAAATAGATCCTGTGCGACGTCAATTTTTATTAGAAATAAATTAATTGGTTGTGTACTTTTCTCATCACAGGGGATGAACAGATCATATTTAGCCAATGTATAACTGGGAGCTGCCGAACCGAACGTGGAAAACCAAGACCCGGAAGTACTACTAAACTAATGTATTTAAATGTCTCCTTTCATGGTTTATTTCGGCAAACTTTATTCCAAGCATTTTCTTTTATATCGGTTTAGCAAACCGTTTTCCGAGCATTGCATTTGCGATGGTTCGGTTCGGTAAATTTTTTCCCGCGTTTCTCGTTAATATTCCGATAAAATTCCGCTTAACGCGGGGACGTAGAAAGCTTGCGGGACGACAACCCCTCATCCTGCTGCTTCGTGTCGTTTGCTAATTGCGCAGTGTTTATTAGGAAATTCTCTAGCCATAACTCTAACGCATTAGGTAGTGGTTAGATTGCGGTAAAATTATCGCCATTTAACTTATCATGACAAACTGCGCCAAACGATATAAAAAATTTTCAGGCAGAAACAAATCGAATTTTCTGACAATTCAAATTTCGATGTGAAATGATTATGTAGTCATGAGAAGCTTAAATATAAAAGCTTTTAAAATCCAACCATTTTCAAGCAATTGCCGGCTGGCAGGCACCAAAACGGATACTAAAAATAACGTAAATGGAAACGGAGTGATTAAAATAACGGAAACGGAAACGAAAAACGGTTATTGAAGATTAAAAGTTTCAAAAAATATTTTATTTTTCAGCCAAAACAATTGAGGCGTTCTTACATTCACTGGTTTTCAAAAAACCAAAGAAGACATGGCGGATGCATCGAAAGTTTTTTACGATTTTGGATGAATGTCATAATTATTATTTCATTTCAAGCAGTTGCAGCATAATATCTTTAACCAAAAATTTCGAGATATATACGTGATTTAAAACTAATTTTGAAAGTAAAAATAAGCGAACTTCCGTTATTTCGATAACGAAAACGGATATCAAGTTACACCATGGCGGGCACTAAACGGAGGAAAGCCAAACTTTTTAAGTTAGTCATATTACGTTCTAATTTTTATTCAAAACCAATGTGCTGCAGTACATACTTACAACATTACTTAAAATAGACAAACGCATGAGAGCACCTTGGGGTTCTATGCCAAATAATGCTGGTATACATGATGCCATCTTATCACAAAGGCGCGGCTAATGTATACGATGCTTTTCCGCACCAGGGAAATGGGACTCAATTAGGCACAATTGCTCTAAAATATATACTAAAACCCAATACGTTACGAGAATTGCACGTGTGTGCAACTACGGGTTACTAGCAGGGTGTACCCGAATATTCGTTTCCGTTTCTTATACCGGTAAAAATTGGTGTCCGTTTCCATTTTCGTTTCCGTTATTGAAATACCGGAAATTGTCATTTTTACGTTCAACATTAGTTATAAAATCAACCCATATATCTCGCAATTTTTTGCTACAAATATGTTGCACAACTGCTCGAAATGAATGAAAAATTGCGAAATTCAGCCAAAATCGTTAAAAATTGCGAAGCATCAGCCATTTTTTCTTTGAAATTTTTGAAAGAGCAGTGAAATTATGCACGCCTCGATTGTGTTAGCAGAAAAATAAAAAAATATTTTTGAAAGTTTTATACTTGAATATCCGTTTTTCGTTTTCGTTTCCGTTATTTTGGTCACTATCCGTTTCCGTTTCCGTTGTTTTTACTATTCGTTTACACCCTAGTTACTGGTAATCTATAAATGCCGTGGTGCAACCGAAGATAAAAATACAGGAGCTGATGGTCAATAAAATTTGCCAAAAGCGGTGGTGAGAAAAATTAAGTTAAAATGATGATTGCAAGGCGTTAGGCAATGTCGGCAATTTTCCTTAAATTTGTACCAAAAGTTATAGCAAAACGCGCAGAACAAATAGATTTTGTATAAAACTACGCAAAACTACGCTACACATTGCCGGAACCTCCGACAGAAATTCTACCAAAGCTGGCGGTCGATTTTCTCCCGTAGTCAGACGTAGACTTCCGGCTGTACCTACCCTTATGATAACCACCATACGCCCTTTTTCAACGGTTGGTCATCAAGTTCATTAACGCGTGCTAACTGACTGCTTAAATTGAGGTTGTTATATACAATCCCCTTGCATTTTCGCTAGTATCAGCCGGTCGTGACACTCAACTGCCGTTATTGCACATGATGAACAGACAATCGGAACTTACATTGGCGACGAGAACTGTTTCGCACCACAACAATCCTCAAATTGCTCCGTCTCAGTTGAAATCAGATGTGGTGAAGTTACTCGCTCGCGGTTTGTTTGTCACATTGACGTTGTCATTTTTAGGCTACGAATGCTACATTGTTGTCGATGAATTTCTCAAAGAACGCCTTGCAACAGACACAATTACTCACATTCCAAAACAAATGCCAGATATGACTTATTGTACGAGATACTGGGTGGATGATGCAAAATTCAATAAGGAACTTAATTTGGGGATTTATGAGTTGGACATGATTGTAAACTTTCTCGGCTTGTATCCAATGATTGAGCCTGAATTTGTTAACGCAATTAACGCTGAACTGATTGCACAACTAAAACGAGAACTTGCACCACGTGAACCAACTCTGCGTGATATTGAGTCAACTCGTCATAAAGCTCTCGCTCGACTCGCCAGCGTGGTTTCACGTTCTTTCGGCACCTTTGAAGCCCTTCTACGCTACATTTCTCTGCCCGCAGAGCGCGTAATTCTACCACAACCCCCGTACACAACTGGAGAAGTTCCTACAATCTCGTCACTTGAAAACATGATTATAGATCGCAAGCCGCCTGTCGTCAAATTTCACTCAACTTCAAGCCTACAGTGCTACAGCATTGTATGGCCTTTCAACTACACAATCTATGCGATTTTTGCGCAATCTGTCACACTTGTGGCCCGGTTCGGTCACAAGCGATTTCTTCGACAGTCGCAGTTGCCTCATTTGGGAATGTTGATCATTGGAAAACCAACAATTTTACTACAATCGTCGCAAATCATTGCAATCACTCCTGGAACGGCTTACGATGTTTCCGTGAACGTTGTGTATTTTTCGCGAGTTTTCTGCCATTACAGGCCACATTGTAAGCCATGGACTGCGAATGACCGTATGGTTTGTGCATTGCAAGTTTACGAAGCAAGGTTTGAGTACAGATGTAGCTATTATACTCCCGGTGTCACAGCAGGCAACTCTGAGTCACTTTCGTTTAACGGCACACGGTCTGTGAAACCAATGTGCTCTGGTTTTACAACGGATCGCCTAAAAAATACATCCAAATCGATTCTCGAATTCATTGATTCCGCAATTGACACCCAATGTGTTGCCCCGTGTTCGGATGAAAGTTATTGGACTTCTGTTGGCCATAATCCTTGCACTGATAATGCTGATCAGTCTTTATTCTATTATAAACCATCAGGAGATGTAATCGCCATCCGGAGTTCAAAGTCAAATTGTGCTCTGAAAGATTCAAGAGACAGTTCAACCGCTGAAATAATGGCAAACAGTACAACTACAGAATCTCTCTCTGATCCAGACGCTTCTTCTAATGACAACTTCCCAATCGCCAGCGAAATTATGAATCGATCTGATGTGTCAATTATCAAAGTGCGTTATGTAAATCCTTGGACAAGTTATATGATTCGCGAAAGCAAACTCTACCCTATCACTCAGCTTTTCAGCAATTTAGCAGGGTTGATTTCTCTGTTTCTCGGTGTTTCAGTGTTGTCCATTTCTCGAGCATTGGTCAAGATTCTCTGTTGTTCGTTTAATCCAAGACCGCAAATCCGCAATGGAAAAAACCTAAAAGACACAATGCAACACTGATTTCAACCTTTAAACGGCAACAAAAATAATCTATGGAAGTAGGTGGCTGCCAGCAACTGCAATTCCCTAAAACTGTAAGACTTGCCAAGTATTTCCTAAACATCGTTCCTAAAGTTCCTTTTCAAGAATTCCCATGACACAGGACAAATGAGCTCGTAACTTTCGAATTCAAACCCCCAACGCTAAGCAATTTCTTTCATACACTGAAACAGTCCAAAACTACTCTATCAACGATTTTAGCTGTATGAATAAAGAACTGCTTAGCGTGGGGTTGGGGGACGACAACACCACCATGCTTAGCATTCGCTCAAAATGCGGAAGGTTCAAGGAAGCTGCAGCCTCCCCCCTGAGATAGAAAAAGCACAAAATTGATTCAAAAAGTTTGGTTGTTGCTGGAAAAGTTTCCTCCTATATTCGTGTCGTGAAATTAACAGTAAATTAATTGCGTTAAACCAGACATCAAACGCAAAAAATGACGCAATTCAATTCAGCGAGATTTTAAACAATAATATGTATGAAAAATTAGATTTCTTAACTGTTGAAAATATAGGTACATTTTCGGTTCCGCAGTAGTCAATAAGGTCACAAAAAGTAAAAGTATATATTCAAGTTTGGACCAATCTTTACTTTAACAACATAACCAAAACATATTCCTAAGTTTAAGCCCCCTCCAGCGTTATAATCACTAGTGTAAAGCAAAGCTTAGCCTAAGTCCAAGCAAACAAATTAGTCTAAAATTTAAGCCTTGCCTATTTCGGTCCAGTGAGAAGGCGGTAACAGCTGATCAAAAGCTTGGCGGGCGAGAATGAAAGCGAGCCACTTATATTGTACCAAATGTATCACCGTCTTTCATGGAATTTGGGACTAAATAAAAACCTAAATTGTGCGCTAATTATGAACGAATTGCATTGCTTCAATATGTTGGTTTTATGCTAAGCTTCTGCGAAAATTCTTCGCTGGAAATTGTGACAAAAGTAAAACAAAACCCGTTAGAGGTAAATTTTGCAAATATGAAAAATTTTACTACCGAAATTGCCCAAACCTCGGGCAAAACATCTGCCGGAGGCAAACGTCCAGTTAAACCCTTTTATTTCATTATCCGTTTCGTTATTTCGATCGCTACCCGTTTCAGTTACCTTTACGATCCGTTTACACCCTGGTATGGATTACAATTAAAAACCTTTTAAAATTGCGGTATGGCTTACAGAAGTCATTTTCATTTTGTGCTGCAATTGTACACGCTTCAATTCAATATACACGCCCAATAGTGTAAAAAACACAACACTTTATTCAATACGTCTCATAAGAAACACACACTTACAAGCGCACAGCTATGCATATTGAATTCGTAAACGTGAACAGTACACAGAAGGTAACACAATGCAACCTTTGTCAAGAGATACTAAAATTCAAATACACTGTTAACACCATAACGCCGTTTCACTTTCATGAATCATGATGCTAATATCCGAAAAACGTATCCGTTTGTAAGTAGCGATTTTTGAAATTTTAAAATGACTGAATGGGTCGTTCAACCGCAACATATTAATAGGTTCCGAATGCGAACCCAGATTACAATTTAGCTTAGCAGTGCACAGCCTTTACAAAAACGGTAACGGTTATCATAATGGAGGCTCAATTCAAATGCATATAATGCCGTATAAGGCGGAGCCACATATAATACAAAATTTAACGACGAATTAATAACATTAATAATTGCATATTTACAAGCAACACAATCATATCGTACGAATATACAAGAAGCCGACTATCAGACGTAACCTGGACAAAATCAATCGCACTCAAGTATTTTTAAAGTTTTCTTAAAACAACAGGTACTTGACAAATCGAGAAAAGCGTTTAAATACTAGCATACAACTTTATGAAGTAGCTCAAAAACGTCTTCACAAGTCAAATTTTATCACAGCAAAATTTCTCATATGAGATCATTTGCAAACAAGCAATGGAATGATTTTTTATGCCCGAAACAAAATTTCTGTGTACTACCCTTGAATAAATATGTATAAACCGTACAACAGTCGACATGGCAAAAAATGGGCTCTTCTACGCTTTTCTTTACAAATAGAAATAAGCTTACGTAAAAACTTTAGCATTGGCTTACGCATCGGTAAGCAATTTCCTAATAGTCTAAGGTCACATCCAAGTGCACATGTAGGGGAAGGTGTACAAGAGCCAAATATGGAGTATCATAATAATTATAAGCGTTATAGATAGTTAAGCGTTAAACTGACGATATTAGCCTAACACGTGGGAACGTTATAACAGGGATGGGAGTCTCGGTCTCGGTAAGTCTCGATATTTTAGCAGGTTTCGGTTTTGGTCTCGCTTTTTTGAGTCTATGCGGTTTGGAACCAAGACCAGAAGCGTATCATTCAATAAATATATGTATGACTGTATTGAAGTGATGGTTGGAAAGAATTTTTATGTGAATTTATGAAATTTTAGTTACGCAATAATTACGAGCAGATATTCTGTAAAAACACAAAAAAGCTAGGAAAAACACAAAAAACTATGAACAACGCCATAAAAATAATATATTTTGAAAATTAAATTTTTTCGGTGATGACCAAAAATTGACCGAGACCGCCCATCCCTGGTTATAACAGAAAATTTCCCAACATAACAAATGAATTAAATACCTAAACAAAAGGGTGTGCCAAAGTGCCATTTCACCTTCGCTATATAATACATGTACGTTCATAAATTAGTTTTGCGTAGTATAAACCAGGGCGGCACCGATTCCACGAGTTGATCGAATCCGAATCCATTGCAAATGTACCGAATCCGAACCTTGTATTTTGTACAATCTTCCGATGTATCGATAATTTGTTTCAGAAAACATATCAACACAATGCCAGCCATACCTTTTAAATGTTAATATATTTCGTGACCGAATCTAGTTCCGAGATTTGTGACCAGAAACAAAAAATTTTAATTATTGATCGTTTACAAATGTAAGCATATATTTAATAAAAAGCAAAATATAGTTGTAGCCGTATACTACGTATATATTGTTGTTTTTATTGAATTTGCTTCAGTTATTCTTGAAAGTTTCAAAATAAAAATTTTCCAAATTTATCCTTTATGTCTTTTAATACAGCAATTTTTTAGCATCTGGAAAAAATGGTATCGGCATCGGCCAAATTTGAAAATAAGAATCGGCATCGGCAAAACTTTTTGGTATGAGGCACATCCCTATTTTTCACAGCCAAATCTAAACGCGAACCGTCATTTTTTTGTCGAATCCGATGTTCTGTAACCATTAAAATATAGAACGGTAAGCTTGAGGTACTACGCTCAGAAGCGTCAAGCGTCGCAGTAGAAAAATCGTAGCCAAGTAAAAAACAAATTAGATACTTACTTTATCAGACAACCGGGCGTAGCATAACATACAGGAAGAGATAAGGATCAGAAAGAAAAAATGCAAAATCTAGTACTTATAGCTAGAATAAAATCATTAAATACACAATGGTCAAATTTCCTAAAATGAAGGACGAGCTAAATTTTTATCGAAATGACTTGCACAAATATATCTTTAAAACTTCTGTCAACAAATTTTCATTTTCGTACTTTAATAAACACTCAAAATATGCAAGCGGGTATATATAACTGGTACAACAAATATATGTATATACGTAAGTCAATACTAAAACACAGATATCAAAAATGAGACACAAAGTCATAACATGAGGGACACGTCATTTGTCAAGATTAGAAACCATCATGGCCGCCTAAACTTTTAATTTTTCACAGCTGACCCGACAAAACATTTAACCATAAAGCCCTATTCACACGTGCAAGGTTTTGCCGCGAGAACTCGCAGATGCACCTTGCACGAGTTATTTGCAGCTGCAAGCACTTGTACGGAAACATCATTTTCATTCTAAATCTTGAAATAAATTTATATGCATAATTTGCAGACGACAGCAAAAAATACCAAGATAAGTTGTAGATTATCAGTTCAGACGATGATGATGAATTTATTTAACTTACAAGGCTATTAATACCTATGAATTAATTCTTCGCGTATATTCATCATGAATAAATTGCAGCTCCAAATTTTTGGAACGAATTTTTGGAAAAACTTGTTGTTGCAAGAAAAATTCCTGCGTAAAGAAAACTACTCGAAATTTCTTGACTGGAAACCGCTTTCAAAGCTTACAATTTCTGTTTAGTACTATACAGATGCAAAACTAGCCCGGTTACCATCACCATGGACTGCGAAATATCAAATGCGTTTGATATTTTAATTAATTTTCAATTGCACGGATTAATTCAGAATTAAAAAACTTAATGACATGAATTACAGGTGAATAATTTGCATCAGCAAGCAAGAACTTCAAAGCTGTTTTGTTACCAAACATGCACATGCAAATTGCACGTGCAAGTTTGCGCTACAAAAACTTGCATGTGTGAATACGGCTTGATGGAGCAAAACGGAACTCCGAGCAAACATCGAAGTTTCGCGAAGCGTAATATGTTTGTACTCTGGGGTCGAAAGGTGGATGTTCGCCCGACGGAAATATCAATAATAGCTGAACAGATTTTCATACTTTTGTTTGAAAGCGTATAATCCTGGAATCCTGGGGTGTTAACCAGGGTGCGACAGGATACCAAAAACTGACGGAGCCGGATAATTTAATATCCGTCCGGAGCTGAATAGCTTAGGCTTAGTTATAGACCCATTTTTACGCTGCAGTTCAGGCTTAGCCTTAAGAGTAATAGAAATATGCTGAGATATAGAAAACACTCGTCATCCATATTTGGTTTTTTAGCGTTATTCTTGCCCAATAAAGATTGTGAATGTACACGGTTACATGCAAACATTTACATTACATGGTGTGACAGGAAAACTACGTAAAAGTATATAAATCAATCAGTTCGATGGTACTTTGCAATTGGCATAAATACAAATGATGGTATAGATTTTTTGAAATTTTTTAAAAATAATATCCGGCAAGTTAAAATACCGGAGCCGGATATCGATGTTTTGCTGGAGCCGGATATCGAGTCGCACCCTGGTGTTAACCTCGCATTAAGGTTGGAAAATTCTAAGCCGTTTACTAGCTACAGGCTAATCGAATCGTACTGCCGCTTGCCTCTCAGATGTTCAGGGGCCTGACCCCGGTTTAACCAACAAAGATGATGTGAAACCACCACGCGTTGTTGTTTAAAAGTGGAAATCTGACATTCAAAATGCTGTACATGGCACGATAGCAGCAAAAACTCGCATTCGGCTCGGAACATTACAAATAGTTTCGGAATCGACCAAATCTTTGATTTTATGCCACTCAGGGTCATATGAGGCTCTAGATAACAGGTGAGATATTTTAGTTCCAGGTCAATTTAAATTTAAATCGTTCAGGTCTTATACTGGTAAACATTAACGATTGAATTGAACTATTTATGATGGTAACGATATATAACGGTTGCGTTACACTTGTCGTGCGACGCCGTCCGACATTCCTACGACGCCGCCCGGCACCGTGCGTCACGGTCCGTCAGTTACACGGTATCGTACGTAAGTTATTTACGTACGATACCGCAAGGTGATGGACGGCGCCGTACGGATGACGCACGATGACGGACGGCGCCGTACGGGTGACGCACGGCGCCGTAGGGGCGACCCACGATGACGGCCGACGACGTGCGGGTGATGCACAGTGACGGACGGCGCCATACGGGTGACGCACGGTGCCGTACGGGTGACGCACGATGACGGACGGCGCCGTACGGAGGACGCACGATGACGGACGGCGCCGTACGGGGGACGCACGATGACGGAAGGCGCCGTACGGGTGATGCACGGCGTCGTGCGGGTGATGCACGGTGACGGACGGCACCGTACGGGTGACGCACGGTGACGGATGTCAACAAAAGTATAGCGCAACACTTACACGTACGTCGACATATAAACAAACCGAGATAGTATAACATTACATCATTCTATGTATATCAGGGATGGGCGGTCACGGTCTCGGCTAGCCTCGGGATTTGGCTGATCTCGACCTCGCTTTTTTCAGTCTCGGTGGTTGCAAATCGAGGCCAAACGGGTAAAAGAGCGACAAACAATCACAGAAAAGTTTCCTCGGATCACAGCTTTGGTTCCAAAGTATTTGCTTACTTTGCACAGCGAACGATTATGGAGCCCTGCTACCTAGTTATACATCGATTTGAGAAACAGAATGACCCCTATGATTTTATTGCGACAAAGAACAAACAGTTGCATTTTCGCGTTTAGAACCTTTAAGGCATCGTGCAAAAAATTAAGGGTCATCCGCATTTATAACGTATACGCTCGAAAGGTATGGGGTCGGTAGCCAAGTGAAAAATAAAATCGGAAATAAAGTTTGGCACCGATTTATTACTTTAATTGCATGAAGCGGCAATTCAAAGCAGAAAAAATATTCAAAACTTTTCTTAAGTCTTATTTTTACTCTCAATAACGGTTAAAAATTGACAGAGATCGACACCAAACATCTCGCTGTCGTTAGGTCGGGTCACGGTCTCTTTTTTAACCGAGACCACCCATCTCTGATGTATATATACAGCATATATATGCACGAATAAAGACGCAGCCAGGGGGTATCACGGAGTCAAACACTCCGCTTGAGATTTTTGCCCCAGGTTTCAGGCATTTTTTCAGTAGGTAAGATAAGAAAATCCCCGTCGTCATATTTATAGGATGTGACCACCCTTTACAAAACCCTGGTTGCGGTCATCGTGTACAGATGATGTTAACAACACGAACAATGGATTTTTTGCACTTTTGCAGTCTGACCACAAGAAAACGGGCTTCAACACTTTATATTCAATTCAATACTGTGCGTATTACGTATAGATACGCCAAAAAAGGCATTCAAATTATTTATCCCAGTACTGCAGCTAATATTGAACCAAAGTTCCGAAAGCACATTAAACAAAACCACATATTATGATGCAAACAAAGAACATCAGCCGTAGCGTAGGGAAATTTAGCTGTCGAAAGCAAAATTTTGTGATACCAAACTAAGCTCCACCGAAACTAAGGTCAACTTACCCTAATGTTAGTTTCGCTTACCGGCAGGTTACACTTACAGGTTGTTTTGGTGTCATACTGGAAATTCAGATGTACAATGTACACGTTTAAAATTTCAGACGCTTTCAGTACCTATACTGCCGAACTGTCGTTAATAGACTTAGGTAACAGGTTCGAATTTTGAAACACTTTTTGTTTCTCCATTATAGAAAATATTACGCGCTGTGCGAATATAAATAAACACTTTTTGCTGTCAATGTACGACAGGTAATGATGTCAACATGCTTTTAATTTTAATATCTTTAGACAAATTATGGTTTAAAATACGATTTATAAACATACGATAAGCGGTTCTTGAGATTCGCACTAGACAAAACTTTCGGGCTTACGAACAGGGCAGGAACGTATATTCATACATGAATGAATGAAATGCAAGCAGAAACCACAGCGCTGTAACTAGGGAACAGAAAAAACAGAAACACTGTTTACACAAAGTTCAACCAACCGCGAACTTAAGAGCGCTCGGCGCGGGTTTTGTGGTACGCACATTATTTTTCACTCAATTGCAACAATTCCAGAACCCCAAACAGAACCTCAGAACACAGTAACACACTAAGCAACAACTAGACGGGTTATGTAATCATACAGCTTACGTACTACCAAGTCACTGTGACGACACTGCAGCTTGTTGTTGTGCAGCTGCCAATTGCTGTTGCATTAATTGCTGTTGCTGTTGTTCTTGTTCGCGTTGTTGTTGCAATCCAATTACTACATGCTGTTGTTGCTGGTCACTATTGCATCCACTGCTACTGCTATTAGCACCAGCACTGCCAGTTGCAACCAACCCGGCGGTTACGCTGTTGTTGCTTGCATTGCTGCTAGTTGCAGCAGTTGTAGCAGCAGTCGCCCCATTAGCCGCAGATGCCGCATTGGCAACTGCAGCAGCAATTCCGCCATCGTATATCGACGCAACGTTCAACATTTGTTGCGGTTGTTGTGCGATTTGTTGTTGTGGCTGCAACTGCACTTGTTGTTGCATTTGCTGTTGCAACTGTTGCGTGTACAACATTTGCTGAGCCATCGCATCGGCTGCAGCAGTTGTGCTAGCAATTTGTTGTTGTTGTTGTTGGTGTGGTTGCTGTTGTTGTAGGAGTAACTGTTGTTGTTGCAACTGTTGTTGTTGTTGTTGCGCAGATGTTTGCGGTTGTTGTTGTAACATTTGTTGCGATGGGCTTTGACCCGGAAACGCAGTTGCAGACACGCTATTGTTGATAGCGCTCTGTTGCTGCTGTAATTTTGCCTGTTCAGCTTGTTGTCGCGCAACTACTGATGCAATAGGCCGGCCCGCTTTGAAATCTTTCATTTCCTGCAGAAAACTTAATATCAAAGTTGCAACATTTACAAATGAATACCCGGACCCGGAATTTTGCAGTCAAAACCCGGCCTCGGAATTTTTCACAACATAAACCTGAACTTGGTCCTAAAATTTACGAAATAAAACAAAATGTTTTAGGACAAACCGTTAAAATATAGATTTTGTCTCTATATAACTTTCAGTAGCAGGGCCGGAGTTGCGATGCCTCAGGGTGGGGTGCGAAATTATGTATCCGGTTTCGGCATAAACCTAGCGGATACCGGATATTTGCGGTTGTGGTTCCAAATATCATAAAATTCCTTTTAACATGTCGAAATTCTAGATATTTTGTACCGACTGCAATTCCGGGCAAGTCAAGAATGCAGATACTTTAAACGTTCCCATTTCAAAATGCTATATTTAAATTTCGGATGCCCGAAAACACAAAAGCCAGCAACGCGCGAACGCTTATACAATTGGTAATTCCCCAACTCTATTGTCATAGTTGGAATCGCTAATATGCTAACTCTAACTGGTTAGTCGCAACCCGTTCATTTATGTGATTTAGAGATCTAGAAACATTTAATTCAGATTGCTCGCACCCAAAACAAATTAGTTCTGAAATTAGATCGGTTGTATATAACGCTAACACTTAGTGCAATAAAGCAAAAAGTACTAATTTAGGCTTAAACAATTATTCAATTACCCTGTAGCTAGTAAACACTTGGAATTTTAAAATCCCAACGGAAAGTTGACACGCTAGGATGATAAACTATAAAACAAGTCTCGCTTCGTTCAAAAATAGAAATTGGTACGTATGTAAAAAGTATGTTGTCCGACACTTTCAGGTTCTATTCCGGTATAAATTTCCTGTTACGGTTTCGATTCTCGTATAATTTAGTTCCGTTTTGCACACCGTTCTTGACAATGCATCGAAAGCAATTCTGGAAATCTCACCGCTTCATATCGAAGCCGATCATCCTGTGCTTGCATTTCGTAGCGAGTTTTTGTCTCAGGATCGATTTCACGCCACATGCGGCCCAACTCTTGCGCTACTTGCCCGACACGCCATTCTGGATGCGCTGCTTGGATTTCGCCTCGCTTAGCTTGGGAGAAAAAGAAAAACGCGGATCTGAAAGTAAAATAGTTCTAAATCAAATTTTTAATTGAACGTTCAGTCACAATGGTTCGTGCGGCGATCAACTGCATAATGACTGTAGCGACTAAATTTTCAACGTTATACACATATATAATATAAATATGTCAGGATGCGACCGGATACCAAAAACCGAGGGAATCGGGAAATCTAATACCGGCCAGAGCCAAATAATTAATTCAAATCTAATACTAGATTGCATTCAAATATCAGAATGTAGCTTACAACTCTTCCTTCCGTGGCTTAAGGTACTTAAAGTTTTTACGTGAGACAAAGTTTACCATCTCACGCCGATTAATGTTTAACACTTTAACACGACTTTGTGGCGTTGCGTTCAATTAAAATAGTCGTTTGGTCCATGTTCCTCTACAGGGCTTAGTTTTCCGTAGATACTATAAACCAGAGGTGGCCGATCACGGATGGGAGTCTCGGTTTTTGAAAGGTCCCAGTTTCTAGTCTCGGTGGTTTGGAACCGACACTAGAAGTGAAAATCGACGAATAAAAAAGCATTAGAAATCAATTATTTGGAAAATTATATTTTTTTCGGTGATAACTAAAAGTTGACCGAGACCAAGACTTCTCATGGTCGGTCTCCGCCCATCCCTTGCTCTGATTAAGGCCAATGTGCAACCGAAAAATGAAAAATACATCCCACCGAAAAATTCATATCTTAATTTCCACTGACCAAATTTTAATACCGAAATTTTAAATTTCGGCAAAAAATATCTGAACCGGAACCGGATTTCCGGTTGCACCCTGATTAAGGTTATTGTTTTTGCACAGGCTTAGGGTTAGTTATAGACCCATTTTTACGCTGAAGTTTAGACTTAGCCTTAGGAATAATTGAAGTGCTGAGATATTTTGGTACGCCCTAGAATGACACCTTCCAGTGTTATTGCGAACCAATAGATTGTGAATGTACACGGTCACATGCCAACATTTATATTACATGTGTGACAGAAAAAGTACGTAAAAGTAAGTGAATCAGTTCGATGGTACTGGCATAAATACAAAAGATGGTATAAATTTTTGAAGTTATTTATAATAATATCCGGCAAGTTAAAAAACCGGAGCCAGATGTCGATGTTTTGTCGCAGCTGGATATCGGGTCGTATCATGGTGTTATCCTCGCATTAAGGTTAAAAATGACGAAACCGCAATTCCGATTGCACCCCGGTAAAAGTACAACAACCAGTTCGATTGTAATTGGAATGAATACGAATGATGCTACAAATTTTTTGAAGTTTTTAAAAATAATATCCGGCAAGTTAAAATACCGGAGTCGGATGCCGTTTTTTAGGTGCAGCCACACGAAGGTTGTGTTTTTCAATATCTTCAAGTCTGTAAGGAGAGAGGGGCTCTATCAACCTGCCTTACTGCTTTCAAAAAAGAAGTCTGTCATTGTCAAGATGTAGCATTGCTTTCACCTATTCATTCTGCACCATTACATATACTGATAACAGACGAAGCGGCGGCATCCTAATGTCGGACTGCAAGTTTAGCGTCCGGAAAAAACTGTATGGCTGGCCCGGGTGATATATATACTGAGTGCCGCCGTTAGAAGATGCACAGAAGACACACGATTGCACATCGTTTAGTTCAATATTTAAGAATTTTCACACAAAACAGAATTATGTGTATCTCAGTTCACTTTTAAAACAAAACTTTGATAATCTTGCAGTCGTTAAGTCTATTTCGCAAGTCGCTATACGACCACAATTTTCGTATAACAAGTTCTTAAACCTGAGACTTTTCAAACGCTGAGACTGTGACTTGGACTGAGGAGACTACGCGAGTTTCAAGAATTTTCGAGACTTGAGACAGTTTGTTTCACTTTGAGAAACAGGGTTTTTTCAAATGTACGACGTGTGCAAACATATATGCATTTTCAAACTGAACTGCGCATTTAGGAATTCACTTGTGCATAACTGCTACGTATTGTTTTTATTTAGGTGATAAATTAATACATATTTCCAGTGGCGCATTGATAAATCGACATTGGCAAATCGGGATTATAGACATCGGCACTGAAAAAATTGTCAATAGTTTTTACACTTGATAGTGAGCTGGAACGTTTTCTATAATTATCTGGTATATTTATTTCCTCATAACTGATTTTCGGCTTCGCTTAATTTGCTGTGCATTTCGATGTGCATTGTCAAAAATCTGTGCGCGTTTTCAAGCAAAAGTGCGCAAATGCACCGTAAAATGCACAAAAACTCTGCTTTGAAATATCAGAATATTGCAGTCGTCAATACAGATGTGAACTACTATGATTCCACAGGATGATTTTTTATCTTCCCCGGAAACGTGCCATTGCTTAACTAACAAATTGTTCGCAGAAACATTTTTGGTATCGGAGAATCTAACGGAACCATAAACGCCGGAGAGGGTAATCTTATATACAGCCGGAGCCGGATAAGCCGGGTAATCTTATATACAGCCGGAGCTGGATAGTTGATTCAAATCTAATTCTAAATGGCATTAAATTATCAGAACGCAGCTAACAACTTTTTCTTAAATAGGCTAAGGTATCCAAACAGCCTTAACGACGACCCTATTCCGCTATTCTATGTTTCTGATGCGTTGCGTTCAGTTGCAATATTCGTTTGGCCCGCTTTTAACGCCATTCACAGTTTTCCTAGGAGCTATAAAGTAGAGGTGGCAATAATCAGAGATGAGAGCATCGGTATTTGGCGGGTCTTTGTTTTTTGAGTCCCGGTGGTTTGGAACGCAGACTAGAAGTAGAGTATTCAGCAGTTGCATTTTCAGGGCCTTCAAATAGTATATAGTATACCAGCATTTCACTACCAACTTTATAAAATGAGATTTCTCTCTATTTAATTTGCTATACTTTGAAATATCAGAATATTGCAGTCGTCAATATAGATGCGAACTAGTATGACTCCACAGGATGATTTTTTATCTCCCGCCGGAACCGTGCTATATATTACTTAACTAATAAATTGCTCGCACAAACATATACGTAATTCTTGCAGATAAATCCAGGCAGTTATCAGCCTACAGAATATTCAGTACTTGTATTTAGAAACTAGGCATTTTCCCACACAGTTGAGGCGATTCAAAACCTTGTTGACTGCAGGGGATCAAAAATTGACTCCCCCGTCACCGTAAAGTCATCACTTTAAAAATTCAAAATTCAGCAGGTTATCATCAAAATAATCATCACCCGCGGAATCACACGTTTTGAACTGTTACATTAGCTGTGCTTTCTTCCCAGCCTTAATATGGATCTTTTCCTAGTTATATCTATTATTTTTCGTGGCTTTCATGAACCGACAAGTTTTCAATGCCAGAAATATGGCATGACTGGACCTTGTAAGCAAAGCTTAGGGCCAGCTGTCAGTCTGGAAAAATCATTTTGCTCGGAAGTAGAAAGTCTGGGGTTATTTCAAAATTTATATATATAAAATAAAAAAATTTCGGAAATCAAATTTTAAAGTATTTTTGATCCACAGCTTTTTACTATATACATTCCAAAACCATACTTTTTCTCATGCTTTGAGCGTTCAAATGAGTCCAATTGCATGCCATTTTTAAAATTTTCATTTTTTACAAAATTTAAATTCCGGATGAATCAATATCGCTTTTTCGGCGCATTCCCTTCCGTTTAACGAAACGTTTTCATAGTATCTTACAAATTCCGCTTCGGTGCGTTAGGGTCTTTACGTTGACGTTTGCGTTTCGGTTCTAATCCACCTGCAATACATTCTTGTTGATAGCGTTGGAGATCAGCTTCTGCAAGTTCAACAAATCGCATTTTTTCTGCATCTGTCATTGTCTAAAATACAAAATCGATGAAACATGCATATTTAAACGTATATCAGGGTGCAACCGGAATTACAACTTACCAAAACCGGAATTTGAAAAAATTACTGGAACCGGAAGGTGAAACATAGATGCCACCGAAAAAATCATTTTATTTTTTGTTTTTTTTGTCATATTATTGGTGAAATAACCCTAGTTGAAGATAGGTATTCACTTTATCTACTGTATTTTCGGTTTTCATAATCCACTGAAGCGAAATCTACCTTCGACGGTTTATTTTTGGTGATTGTCAAGGTTTGCATACTATAAGAATGAAATCTATTTAATTTTATCATTATTAGCAAAATTCGCTTCCGTACATTATGGAAATATAAAATACAGCAGATAAAGTGAATACGTACCTATCTCCAGGGTGCGGCCGGCTCCTGTTTACTATCCGGCAAAAAACCGCATCCGGTTCTGTTTCCGGTATAAACCTACCGGATACCGGATTTCGGTGATGATTTTGTAAATCTCAAATTTTTGCAAATTATGTTGCGAGATGTCATGTTTTCAGTCCATTTACATGTAAGTAGTACGTATACAGTATTGGTTTAAAGCAGTATTTTTTGCATATGGTTAAGGCAGCGATTCATATTTTATTATCGAAACAAACCAATAATTTCAGCTTCACAAAATTATTTTCAAGTATTAGGACACTGTCCTTATTAAACGCAATATTCCGTTTACTAAAGACAAATTAACATTTACTGACGCATTAACGTGCTAAAAATTGATTTATTTTAAAAAACACTATCCGGTTAACATCCAGTTCCTGTAAAAAATCACTATTCGGATCCGTTTCCGGTATTTCGTTTTTTGGGATCCGGTCGCACCTTGCCTATCTCCAACTAGGGTTATTTCACCTATATTATATATACCTTCTTAAAACAGTATCTTATTTATTTTGCAAATATTCATTTAGCAGTAATACTGATTTCCAACTGAACACCTTCAACAATCTTTTCAAGAAAATTTTTTCGAATTATATACAGGTACGTAATTAAAAATTTCCAGCTTATCCGAAACATCTGTTCCACTAACTAAACTGCTTAACTGCCTATGGTAAATAATTCACATCTTTGTGCGTAATTTATAAAAACAGCGGCTCATCACTTGTACCTAAGCTGCGCATAAGAACTAAACAAGCGCGATTAACGCATTAGAAAACAGGGAACGAAGGTGCTATATAACTACAACTACATACGTATATATGTACACGTACCAGGCTCGACCGGAATTCCTGTTCCGGCCTGAATTCCTGCATACATTCAAATTCTGTTCCTATTCTGTTCCTGTATTTAAAGATGTAAAAACCGGAATTTTTACGGTTGTCTCAAATTATTCATAATCATTTAAATATTGGAAGCGTTATCTTTGAAGAATTCTTTTTTCGAAATGAGTGTTTTTGCAATAGTTCAATCTTGTTAATAAACTCTTTCTGATGTGTTATCTGATTTTGAAATACGTATATAGCTCAAAATTTGCTAAAGCCGTATTTTGGTAAAGTTTTCTGAAAATCCAACAGTATCCGGCGATGAAAATTATTTCAAATTCCGGTTCCTGTTCCTGTAAAGAAATTCAATTCCTGTTCCTGTTCCGGCAAAATTTAGTTCCTGCTGGAACTCCGACACGTACCCTCCATTTCTCAGCACATTTCCGTGAGATTTCCGTCATTATCAAATGCTCGTTTGGATACTTTCGTTTATGTTCTGCGCAGCACATTTTAACAAAATGGCCATAGGCCGCAGTTGGCTGCTTCATCGTTGCCAGAACGTCTGCTGAATCGTTTTAGCAACGCGAATTAAAAAACCAGTATTTATATATAAATCTGGAAGACTCTTGCTACTAGATTACATTTATATCTGAAAGTCACCGAAAGAACGCAATTGACTATATTCCAATCAGTGAGGCGCAGTCACAGAATTCCTAGAGGGGAAAGCGCGACAGTAGCAGATTTGTAAATTTGTAACCCGTGACGCATTATATATGTATTGGCGAACATACAGAAACTTTAAGAGCAGAAAGCCACCAATCATCACATTCTATATCCGCTAAGTACAAACTCTTGATTTCAAGTAAGTACGGCTGTTTGGGTGGGTTTGCTTGCAAAATTGAATGTAATATTTCAGCCAGGGGTGGGCGGTCTCGGCCAAAAAAGCTTGACCGACACTGAGAACCTACCTACAGAGACCGAGACTTGGTCGTTAATTTTTAACTGTTACCGAAAATAAAAATAAGATTTTTTAAACAAAAGTTTTTAATATTTTTATCTGCTCTGAATTGATGAAAATTCACATTCACAGAGAAATTTTATTCATGAGGCATCACTTACATCAACAATACAGCGATACATTTGCTGAATCATTCGAGTCCTCGACTTTTCCAAACCACCGAGACTCAAAAACCGAAACCAAGACCTGCCAAATACAGAGACCGAAACTCCCATTCCTTCCTGAGTCCAAAGCTCAGCAATTTACCATTGCACTCACGGCGTAACCCCCATACTAGTCTATTTTACAGGTAGGAATCGGGACGTTAGACCTTTACTTAAGACGCAGATGAAAAAGCGGGTTACGAGCAGGGATGGGCGGTATCGGTCAAATAAGCGAGACCGAGATCCAACTTACCGAGACCGAAACTTTTGGTTTCGGTCTCGGTCCATTTTTAACCGTTACCGAAAAGAAAAATAACATTTTTAAACAAAAGTTTTGAATATTTTTATTTGCTCTGAATTGACGTTTCACACAAACTAATAAATCGTCGCCAAACTTTATTTTTTACTTTATGTATTTTTCACTAGGCTACTGTCCCCACACCACTGTATCAAAACACACTCAGTACAACCCTAAATCAAAGCTAGTTTTGTTTTTTATGCCGAGATAACCGAACACACCGGAGAATTTCTTAACATAGCTTAGAAGTTATAAATGCGGATGACGCATATTTTTTACACGATGCCTTAAATGGTTTAAACGCGACAAGTGTTTTGGGCTTTCTTTCAAAAAGTAGAATTTTGAGTTACCGGAGGGTCTTTATGTTTCGTAAATCGCTGTATGGTAGCGGTGTTCCACAATTGCTCGCTGTCTGTGTTTTTAGGCGAAACGCGCGCGCAAGTATATACTTCCAGGCCAAAACTGCGATCCAAGGAAAATCTTTGTGATTGCTTATCGTCTTTTTACCTCTTCGGTCTCGATTTGCAAACCATCGAGAATGAAAAAAGCGAGAAACCAGAATTTGGGTTGCGCCCTGACGTCAATGTATGTTCTCGGCAAGCACGCACTACTGTGCATCGCATGTTGCAATATCTACTAGACTAGATAAACATGTCTTACGCTTCCAATACCTCAATCTTCCTTCCTCTTATTCGGTAGACGAGATTAAATTCTAACGGTTTTTATCGTGAACGTGAAAGTCCCATGAAACGTGACATCAAATGTCGGAAAGCTTCGATGTTTTGATCTCGGTTTGCAAATTACATAAAAGCTACTACCATCGACATGAGTACGAAATGACTTGAATCAGCTTACGTATGACTACTACTTATGTTTTCAAATGGTAAAAATCCAAAGTGTGAACCAGTATTACATATATTGGCAGCATCAGTTACAGCTTAGTGCTTTTTCAAATTACTCTACGCGCGGTAAAATGGTAATAGTTAAGATATCATATATATTCATATCTAAAGTACGTGTTGGAAGCAATTGAGGTAGCTATGTTACCAGTGAATGAAACGTTTAAAGCACGATAAAATGCTGGTCCATTGAACACTCTGAGCATATCTGGACGTCTCCTTCCGACTGGGGCTGCGCTAGAATAATCAACCTCTGGGCTGCCAGAAGCTCTGACAGTTCCGGTAGTGAAACTTGCTTCAACTAATGCGCTCAACATTTCTCAAAAAACTTTAAAAGCGAATCAGGAATCGTTTTGAGATTGTTTCAAAGCGAATTAAAACTGAAACAACGTCTGGTATATTTCTCGGTTCGCGCGTGAGCTTTTCTACATGTTTCACACTCACTGTGGAAGCAAACCTGGTTGATCAAGCGATCGAATCGCGCTTTCAAACCCACGCAAAGTTTAAAATTTTCAATGTAATTTTTCAATTTTAACATTGACTTTACTTTTGCGCTCGCTTCGCTAAAGATTATTTCAAAAGACAACATATTCCTTGTTTGCTACACGCCTTCCAAATGAAAATCTTCGCTACGCGCGTGTTGTGTTTAGCTTCCTATTGCACATTGATAGTACCTAGTCTAAATACCGAAAACGAAATCTAAACGGTATAACAAGTGTATAACTTTAAGAATATTTTTTACCAGTCGTAGTGGGACTACATTTATTGAGCGAAGCTGGAACGCACGTAAGTAAGCAATTGAGGTAATATGCAAATTAGTTATTAGATAACTATTTTATTTGTCGGTTTTGGAAGTTTGTAAGCAATTTAACTCAGATTCCTCGCACCCAAAAACCCTTCAGTCACCCTAATAATTATTGAAATAATTTAAAAAGTCCTAATTTTGTCTTGTTAATGAAGCTAATATGCAAATTAGCTATTTGCCAACTATTCAATTATCGGTAAGGTGAACTTGAAAAGTACTTCAGTTATAACAGAAAAAATTTCAGAAACTTTTTAAGTAAAGTCTAAAAATAAATGTTTTCCAGTTATTTTTAGAAAAATTGTCTTAAATAACAGAAAAACTTTTCAGATTTGCCACAGAAAATACTTTTCTGAATAAATTCAGAAATACTTTTTTGGGTGTAGGCTTATAAACTATGCTATTAATATGCAAATTATCTATTAGCTAACTGCTCAATTATCGATTTTGGAGATTTGTAAATAGTCTATGCAGATTTCTCGCGCCTAAAAACTCTTTAATGCTAAAATTAGATTGCTTCTAACTGTAATAATTAGTGAAATATTGTAGAAAGTCCTAATTTTAGGCTTAATTAATTATGCAAATTAGCCTGTAGCTAATTAACGGCTTAAAATTTTAAAAACCCCCATACGAGGTTAACACCCAAGGATAATTGGCTTCCAAACAAAAAAGTTTATCAAAATTGGTTCAGCCGTTCGTGATATTATCGGACGGACAACCACCTTTCGATACTCAAGTAGAAAACATAAAACGCGTCACGAAAATGGCTCTGGCAAGTTTCATTGACCTTCGGCTCCGATATTTCTCACCTCCGGTTACACCCTGTCTGTCATACATAAAAGTAGTGTTTCCAAATATTTTTTGGATTACGAAAGAAATTTCGGCAATAAAAGTTGTCATCGAAACATCTCAGCGAAAAAAATCGTTATACCTATTGTTCGCGGAACACTTCTGGTATGTTATAAATGTTATAAACTGCTCACAGTGTGTGTATTGCTAATACTTTGTTGTATTTAGTTGCTCATAGTAGAAGGGGTTATATATACAATGTAAGAATTTTTTCATTAACCCTTTCTCCAATGCATATTTTCAATTTCATATGAGATGTAATGTCAACTTAAGATTTAATCTCCAGTCTCACGGGTGGGAGGCATTTACGATGACCACTGAGCTATGGGAGTTTCACCCTCGAGCCCGAATAGGTTCTCACATCTTTTGAAGATTTTGCACTGCGCATATGTTATAAATGTTAAACACTGCTCACCGTGTGTATTGCTCGCACATTGTTGTATTTAGTTGCTCCTATGAGTGAAAGGGTTAAGCGGGGTCCAAGTTTCCGTTTTTCCGTAAGAGTATGTTAGATTGATTATGCGTTTTGCTTAAGAATACTTTTGCAACGCTTACGCTTAGGAATACGCTTGATCTACTGTTACACCTCTTCAAGTAACATTGGCCACAGTTAGCATGTGCTGCTATTTAAAATAGTGCCCTATCGCTCGGAAAACAACACGGAGGCAATTTAAAGCCTTTACTTTCAACGCAACACAAAAAACACAAGAAATAGACTTACAAAATACGGACTGTGTGATATTGATAAATCAGTATTTACATCCCAGCGTATGACTTCTTGAATAAGCGAGTGTACTGGTTCCGCAAAGTTTTGTTTCTTGTATTATTTTAGTCATCAAATTGCGGGGAGTTCCAGGGCGCATTGCAGACCCGCTGAGAACATAAATATACGTTTCGTAAGTTTAACGTTTGTAAGCCAAAACCTTTACATTGTGATCGTCCGAAAAACGGTAAATGCATTACCAAACATCGCGTTTCGAATCGAAAATTTATACAGCCAAGAAAATATAGAAATATATGTTTTGAATTCAATAGATATTCTTTTGGCCATCGCAACAAAGTACGATAGACTACTACTGACAACCCATAAGGCTACATGAAAACGTTTGCCATTATATACAATGAACACATATACCTGAGAATGTAACAGGATTGTATTGGATAACATGTTTATACAGATACTGCAACTCAACTTTCTACTAAATTAGTTCTGTGCACATGCCACATAGACACCTAAGCATGATAGAATTTAGTTAAATTCTGAACTTTTTGTCGAGATCATTTTTAATGTTAAGATGCTGACATTTACGTAACCAAGAGATATATAACATACTCCTTTGTATAGAAATAGCATTGTATAACTAAGATTAATCTGTCTACAACTCTATTTTGCCGAATTATAAAAAACGCGTATAATTCAGAAAATCCGAAAAAAACGAGGCAGACAAAGAAAAATAAACAAACAAATGCTATCAAAAGGCTGGCTTGGTGGCATAAAAATCATGTTTATCATCACTGAAGAATATAAAAACAACAAACAAGTCAATCGTGAAACATGATAGCATGTGTACTGATGAATTTCAAGAAGAGCTACAACCGAGCACGGATTAGAACAGTTTACACATATACAAAATAGAATTAGGGTTCTTTCTAAACCGCGCAGAGCACCTAACATTCCAGTTCGCGACAACTTTTTGAACTGACAAGCTCCTTCAACTGCAAATTTTTCAAAATTTGCATACAGGTGGCGTAAATTGGAAGCAAAATAGTGCTAAATTTTTAAGTTTTTCACTTAGGGATTCAAATTTTAACAGACCTATTACAACTGATGGTTATAGATGCTACACACACTTGAGAGGAGACCCTGCATTACTCCGTACAAAAAACGTACATGTAAATCCCTACTCACACGTGAAAGGTTTTGCTGCAAGAGTTCGAAAACTTGCAGCTGTAAATAATTCGTTAAAAATCATAGTTAGGAATTTAGTTCACATGTGTGACTTTGCAGTTGTAAGTTCTCGCAGCACAATCTTGCACATGTACGTGTAAATAGGGCTTAAGTTTGGTGTCATTGTGAATCAAGATTACTACACTGGAAACGGTGCATTCCGCTCAAACAACAAAGAAAATGACGTTTAGCATAACGTTCTAATACCAAAAATACGTATTATAAAACCAACTATGCAAAGTACATTAATCAAACATTCATACCCGGACGCGATACTTCCAAACTAACACTGTTAATAATATTGCGTAATGATATACCAACATCAACTATATTGTATAAATTTTTTGAATACTACAAAATATCTATCGTTTTTCACAGAGTTGCCTTGTACTTGCACATTACTTTCTTCATAGCAACAACCTCGCGCAACAGCCGTTGAATAAAGCTTTACTGAAACAGCTAATAAAATTACCGAATTATACGATTCCAAATGTTTCAAACAGGAGCGGCGAACGGTTCGGAACTGGAAGGAAACAACTTCTGGAGGAATTTTCTCCAAGCGCGTTATTTTTCCTAAGCCTAGCGAAAATAATGGCCTTAATCCGACGCCACCTTTATTTTTATAGTACCAAAAGAAAACTGAATGACATTAAAGTAACATGGGCCAAACAAATATTGCAACTGAACGTAACTCAACAAAAACATAGAATACTGTCGTTCTTAAATTGGAATTCCGGTTCCAGTAAAGAAATCCGGCATTTCTTCACTGAAGTTTTGCAGTACTGAAACTTTTTCATATTTGAAAAGTGTCAAAAACTGGGCATATCCTTGTCAGTCTAGGTAGGAACCGGGACTTCAGACCTTTTTACCAAGCAGCTGGAAAAGCGGGGATCGAACTCTCAGCCTACGGACCCTTAAGCGAACACTGTACCACTGCGCTACGCAGCCCGCCTGTCCAACTACCATTTTCATCGACTATATTTGTCGACCGTATGCTGCCAGCTAGCATACATACAGTGCACTGCACTATATTGCATGTGCACATAACGGACAAGCATGTCTCACATGCTTACAATCCTTGCCTATTTTTCTAAAATTTTGCCAGTTTAACCGGATATCCGGTTCCGGCAAAAAATCGACATCCGGGTCCCGCATTCTACAGTTCTATTCTAACGGTATATTTTGTACTTATTGACGCCGTTAGTCACCGTTTGGTATGAAACGCAAATTGCGTGCAGTAATTTGCTCGTCTGCGGGTGCGGACGGTGATGGATGCCAACCAGGGTGCAACGGGAATTACATTTACCGGAACCGGAATTTAAAAAAATTACCTGAAACGAAACTGGAAAATGAAAAATACTTTGCAATATTATTGGTGAAATAACCCTAGTTGGAGATGTGTCTCCACTTTATCTGCTGTATTCTAGATTTTCATAATCCATGGAAGCGAAGTCTAACTTCGATGGTTTATTTTCGGCACTACAAAGGTTTATATACTAACGAAAATCTATTTGATTTTTATCGTCATCTTAATTTCAACCTACCAAATTTTAATTTAATTCCGCTTACAATTTACCGGAACGTGGAAAAATGGCGGAACCGCAATTCCGATTGCACCATGGCAACAAACGGATATCAATTTTGTTTAAAAAGTTATATTGTAGCACCATCCTTATACAACACTTACACTGCTACTGCTTGCTGCGACATACTGCGGTGTTGTAGACGTTGTACCGCTTTCTACGGAGGCTGCAACAGACACAGAATCTTTTGACGGTGCCTGTGACGTAACAGTCGTTGTAGGGACAGTTTCAATGTTATTAGTTTCATTTTCGGTACTCTTTGTATTACTATCGCTCCCAGACACAGTGTCTGAACTACTACTACTAGTAGTAATAATAGTAGCATTGGTGGTGCTGTTACTGCCACTCGAACTAACAGTTGCCAAACTTGTTGCTGTTGCTGAACCTGTGGTTGATGTCTCGCTTTGAAGACTCGATGAACAAGTCGCGCCCATTGTTGTTGTTGCGGATTGCTCCGTATTTGCGGAAGTTGTTGCCTGTACAGACGAGGTTGATGGCGTTATAACACCGCTTGCCCTTGGCGCAGTTGTTGCAGTAGTAGTCGCAGCATTAGTCGGCTCAGAAACACTCGCATCAACACAAGCCGTTGTTGTTTGCGATTGCACATTGCCAACAACGCTGTTGTTAGCCGTTGTTGTTGTTGTTTCGAATGTTGTCGCAGAGCCAACAGACGAAACAACAGCCGTATCAGCACTGGTGGTGGTGGTAAAACTGTTGTTGTTGTTAGCACTTGTGCTTGCAATCGAAACACCGGCGACAGAAACGTTATTACTGCAGTTAGTAGCAGAAGGCGAGGCTACAGCAGCTATATTAATATCTTGTGACGTTGGCTGCGATCCAAGAGCGGTAGTCGCTTGAGTTTCTGTTGTAGTTACAACTGGAATTGTTGTAGTAGTCGTAGGGTTAGTTACGACTACAGACGATGAAGTCGCAGTATTTGCATTACTACTATTGATACCAGAAGCTTCATTCAGTGGAGGGTCTGTTGAAGCGACTGCCGTTGATGTTCCAGAATGCTGACCTGTACTGCCGTTGTTAATTATCAAAGGTTGTTGTTGTTGCGGATGTTGCGCTACAACGGTGGCACTATTTACTGCGACGGTCGACGGTTGCTGACCAACTTGCTGTTGCAGCATGAGGTTTTCTTGTTGTTGTTGTTGTTGCGCTGAATATAAAAAAGGCAAGAATAGTAGTATATAATAATAATAAAAACAAGTGAAAATAGTTCGTCGCACTTTCAAAGCTACGTCATATCAGGCACAATGAAAAGTGTGACATTTTGTTGGTACTAAATTTCTTTGCCAAAACAGGGTTCAACAAAAAGTCTAATAGGCATATGTATTCCTAACTGCAGTGTAACGACTAGTCTAAAATCCAGTCGATTCAAGAATTATCTAAAGCATAAGCTTGGCCTGTTAGACACCCGCGGAAAGAATGACATTATCATTAAGCTTTGTACGCTGCATCAACAACGTTAAATTTTAACTTACGTACCTTGGGTGACGTAAACCATCTGATGCTGTTGCAGATCTTGTTGGAGGACTGCATTCTGACTTCCGACGACTTGTGGCGTTCCTCCAACATGGGGCGATGGTTGCTGTTGCTGTGGCAACACAATAGTGGCTGGTCCAGCTATACCGATTCCTGATGATGTTGCAATAAGTTGTTGTTGCTGTTGCTGCAGTTGCTGTTGCAAATCAGCAACAGAACCGCTAGTTGTCACTACTATGCCACCACCGCTACCAGCTCCGAGAATATTGTTCGTCACAAACTGCAAATTATTACCAGCACTGCTGTTGTTCACACTCAGGCTATTTAAATTTGACTGTTGTTGTTGTTGTTGCTGCAGTAACTGTTGTTGCTGAAGCTGTTGCAATTGTAATTGTTGCATTTGTAACTGTTTTTGTTGTTGTTGTTGTTGCTGTTGTTGTTGTTGCATCATCCCTGAACTCGAGGCCCCATCTAATTGCGACTGTTGCGGTTGTTGCTGTTGTTGCAATAGCATACCACTTCCGGCAGCAGCAATAGCGCCCAGTGTTGTTGCAGGGACAATTTGCTGTTGTTGTTGCGGAAGGGTACTCCCTGCTATAATGCCAACACCAGTAGCTCCACCACCGGCTTGTTGTGGAATGTTGACACCGCCTGTTGCTGTTGTTGCTGTGGTCACACCAGCTGCATTAGCAGCGGCCGCTAACTGGGCTGCTTGCATTTTCTCAGCTTGCGCTTGTTGCCGAGCAATCACAGATGCCACCGGCCGACCCGCTTTAAAATCTTCCATTTCCTATATAGAATGTAAAATAGCTCATTAAAGCTCGGTTCACCACTCGTGCAAGCTACGAAGCAAAACCGACATTTGCTGGTATCCGGTTGCTTTCTGATATAACGTGGAGGCACTGTCTTATTGAATTATCACGAATGAGTTCTCAATATATATTTTGTTTTACATCAGTCAACAGTTTAGCCGTCTTTTGTTTTGGGTTAACGTCAATTGTGTACTTTCCTCTCCACAAATGCCTGAACTAATAAAATATGTATGCTGAGGCTTACGCTTAGACTTAGGCTCAAAGTTAACCTAAGCCTGAGCCAGAGCTTAGGAACATGATAAAGTTAAGTTGAAGGACGTTGCTTGTCTTCCATTAAATCATTAGTGTGACGGAAAACAAAACACATGGTGAGCAGGGTGCAACCGGAATTCTGGTTACGACAATTTTTGACTTTCCGGTTCAGGTAAATATTTACCCGAATTAAATTTTGGTCGGCGGAAATTAAGATATTTTACTAAAAAATGACGATATAAATAAGTATATTTCATTTGAATAGTATGTAAACCTTGACAATTGCTGAAAATAAACCATTGAAGGTAGACTGCTTCCGTGGATTATGAAAATTAAGCACAGCAGATAAAGTGAATACCTATCTCCAGCTAAGGGTTACTTCACCAATATTGCAAAAAAGAAAATTACAGCGAATTTTTCGGTGGCATGTATTTTTCATTTTGCGGTTCCGGTTCTGTTTCCCGTACTTTTCAAATTCAGGTTCGGTAAATTGTTATTCCGATTGCACCCTAATGGTGGGCAAATGATATGACGTATTACGAAAGACAAATACAAACCTTAGACATTCGCTGGGTCCCGACGACGCGAGACTTCCGCCGGGGAAAATCTTGAGTGGGAGGAGACATTTCTTGCCGACAGGGTTTTTTAAATCCCAAGGTGTGCTAATTAATGTGCAAAATAAAGTCAAGGTGTGCAAAATTAAGTTAGGTGTGCTGAATGCAGGACTGGTTCATGGGCGCTACAAAATAAGAAGAGAATCCGCGAGCCATCTACTTCCGGAGGATCTGCTTCCACAGAACCACTAGAGATTAATTTTGCCGGATTTGAAGAAGATGAAATAAATGAAAGGCAACTGGACATGAATTTCGAGGAGTTTTAAACAGGTGTTTTCAATTTTTGTTCCACTGTAAGGTGTGCAAAGTAATGTGCAAAATTAAGTCTAGGTGCGCAAAATTAAGTTTAAGTGTGCAAAAGCACACTATTTTGCACAAAAAACCGTACTTGCCGACAAAAGTACTGTTTTTAAAGTGTAAATTTTTATTTGACCGTGACTGATCGCTCGTAGATAACATGTAAACACACTTTACACACTATTACGTTATAATTGTTATAACTGAAAAATTATACAAAAAAGTTTGTTTGACGTCCAAAAAGTTAGATTAAAGATTAAAAAATACTCAGTCGGAGAGCAAATCAAGTCGGGAGATGGCTGTTTTTGGCCATATGTGGGGCAAAGAAACGAACACCACCAAAAATCATCGTCAAAGTTTTGAAAGCCAACTACAGACAAACCAATATTATTTTTGTTAATGCAAATTATCCACATAGTCACTAAATTTGCCGTTCCGATCCTGATACAATCTAGTTTCGCTTTGCACCCTAATACGTAAGCAATTACCGCTTCATATCGTAATCGATCGTTTTGTGCTTGAGTCTCAAACCGTGTTTTTGTGTCAGGATCAACTTCCCGCCACAAACGCCCGAGTTCCTGGGCAACTTGGCCAACACGCCATTCGGGGTGCGCGGCTTGAATTTCAGGTCGCTTTGCTTGCGAAAAAAAGAAGAATGCCGATCTAAAAATAGCAAATAATTCTCGAAACCTCATTCGACTGAAATATGATGTTTATATATACAGTGCTGGGCATATACAAACAATTATGGAATTATTTTATTGTTTAATTACTCCCTTCATGGGTTCCCGTTCCACGTACCCTAACCCTACATTATTTGTGTGAAACGGACTTTTTGTGGGGAGCATTCAAACAACAGAAAGATGTCAATTACACCGCAAGATAGTAGGCTGGGTAGTGGTTAACAGGTTTCCAACGGGAACAAAATTTAACCAGAATTGAAATTAATTTGCTAGCCTAAACGGGTTTCAGAACTGGAATTTCTAATTTATTTTTGTTCATTGTGATTTATATACGTATTTTTAGTTATTTAAAAGTAAAATTTCATTGACCGAGAACGTGGTGAAATTTCAAATATCAACTCAAAATAATCTTGGCAGAACATGACAGGTTATTCAAAAATTCCGAAATTTCGTCACTGAAACGACAGTTGGCCATGGCAGGAATTGGAATCGGAACAAACTTTCTTTTGGAATCAAAATTCTGTTGGAATCCAGCGTGTTGGTAACGGATGAAAGCACTTACAAATTGCGTTTCGGCGCGTTCGGATCTTTCTTCTGTCGTTTACGTTTGGGTTCTACAGCGCTCGCGCCAACAACATTAGGCGCCGCGACACCGCCTACTCCTCCGTAGACTACTTGCTGTGGTTGTTGATGCTGTTGTTGCGGTTGCTGATGTTGTTGAATAATAGCCATATTTCCGGCTGCAGAACCAGGCATCATAGCAATGCCACCTGGATTGCCACCGGCCATCAAACCGCCACCGCCGCCATCGATTTGCTGATAAGCGGCTCGTTGCATATCAGACTCGGCCAATTCCACAAATCGCATTTTTTCTGCATCTGTCATTGTCTAAAATAATAATGTCAACACCACATTTATTACTATGGTGCGACCCTATTTCTCAATGAACCATCTGTAGGGCAGTGTGATAACAAAAGTACGGATTCGGCCATCAAAAATCCGAATCCAAAAGACGAATCAAACAATGTTCTGCAATTATGTTATTGCTTACATTGGTAAAAAATAAGAATTTAAAATAACTTCTAACGTATATAAATGCATATTTTATTTAGGAATGTGCCGATACTAAAATTTTTGCCGATGTCGATTCTTATTTTGAAATTTTCCCGATGCCTAACCGATGCCGATTCCAACCTTAGTACACCACGCTTAATAAACAGATAGGATACTACATTACATCATTATATGAAGACTTAAACCCTAACCATCATAAATGATTATAATTTTAGATGAACGATTGTAATTTTAGATGAACGGTTCATTTCAATTAATTTTTTTCAAACACAAACGCAAGAGAGATAACAAGTTTCCTGACCGGACACACTGATATGTGCCCAGAAATGAAATGGATAGCATTCAAACTGACTGTTTGTGTAAAAAGTATCGGCAAATAATCACAAATTTTTTGCAGTGCCAATGCCGATACTCACGAAAACTGAAAACTACCGAATATTACCGATGCCGATGCCAATTAATCGGCACATCCCTAATTTTATTAGTTCCGCAAGTCCAAATGCGATGTTCAAATTTTATTCAGTTTCCAGATTGTCTAAGCTGTTGAACAACTTGGCCAGCTTCGAATTCGGCACGTTAGCGCAATCGGTTAGAACTCGGTCAAGTCATGGTTTCTGCGTAGGGATGGGTGGTCTCGGTCAAAAAAGCGAGACTGAGACTCAACCTACCGAACCGCGACTTTTGGTCTCGGTCTCGGTCAGTTTTTAACCGTTACCGAATATAAAAAGATTTTTTAACAACACTTTTGAATATTTTTATCTGCTTTGAATTTCGGTTTCATACAATTAAACTAATAAATCGCCGCCAAATTTTATTTTACTTTATTTTTCACTTGGCTACTGTCGTCATACTCTTCGAACAGGCTCGGAATAAATCACTTTTTAACATAGCATGACGTTATAGATAAGGATGATCTCAAATCGCTATATAACCAGGTCGCGGTGCTCCACAATCGTTCGCTGTCTGTGTTGGTAGACGAAATGCGCGAGTACTTCGGCGCCAAAGCTGCCTCTCTCACCTCTTTGGAGTTTTCTAACAAGTTTCGAATATTTTTTCGTGCTTCGTGTCATTCCAGCATAATATTAAACACAAAAATTACCGTAAAACATGCTAATAACAAAATTACTACCAACAACTACAACTGACGTCTGTTTATTGTGAACGTTGAGCAGAAAAAACAGGAGTTGTCTTTTTCCTTTGATCTCGGTTTGAAACCTACCGAGACTCGAAAAAACGAGACCGAGACCAGCCAAATCCCGAATCCCTGGTAGTGTGGTTGGTGGGTGCAACCTAAAAGCAAAACCGCCATATGATTTTTAATTGAAACCAAAACATTTACACAGCTTTGAAAAAGAAACCACGCTACATTTCCGACTGAGAGCAATTGCAACAACTGACCTTCCATTTTTCAGTACATTTTCGCGATATTTCAGATACTTGTAGGTTTTCATTAGGATACTTGCGTTGATGCTCGGCACAACACATTTTCACAAAATGCCTGTATGCCGCTGTTGGTCGATCCATAGCAATATTTGCATTACCGACCATCATATTGCTTGATGACTAGCAGCTGATGCTGTTTGTTATTGTGCCACAAAAGTTAATGCGATGTATATATTAATATTACGTACTTATATATGCAGTCAGTGCTTTCCTATTACAATTCCCTTTATGTTTATTAACTCTATTATAAAATGACGTATTAAAGTTTTTAACGTACAGCGTTATAAAAATAATTTTTAGCATTAAAACCGTATGCTGAAAACAATAAAAAACTTGCAATGGTCCACAGAACAATACTGGGCTCACTATTTTGACATCCGATCCGTATATACTATGTGGTTACAAGGGACCGGAAGCAATTCATCTTGTTTCCGTGGCCTAAGGTATCCAAAGTGTTTGCATGACATAGTTTGTCATCTCACGCCGATGTAAATGCGAACATTTCAACAACGACCCTATTGCTTTGTACTACGTTTTTGCAGCATCTTGTTCAGTTACAATATTTCTTTGAAGACTCATGTTACTTTTAAAGGTCAGGGTGGAAATAAAACGTTCGCATTCAACAAAATTTTGCGGCTCGGATTCGGCTGTGAAAACGCCGAATCCAACAATGTTCGGCAATATGTTTTGCAATTTTAAACGATAAAAATTTTTAGACTTTTTTGGCAGTTTTGCAGTTCCCCCCGCCACTACGCAAATGCGGGGAAATTTTTTCGCTGGTAACATAAAAACGTTTCGTTTTCCGGTCGCATAGCACACTGGTAAATAGCTCTGCGGCAATAGCTCAGCTGGTAAGAGCGATAGTCCGGTTAGCCCAAAAGTCGCTGATTCGAATCCAGCCGTGGTCAATTGTTTCAACTACTTACCCATGTTACTTTAAGGGGCGTGCAGGTTTCTGGTGGGTCCATAAAAGAATAGGTTTAGATTCTAGATTTCATTTTTTGCTTAAGCTTAGGCTTAGGAATAAGGTAACATTAGCCCAACTACTTTGTACCAACATAGCACTTACATACATTGCCCATAAGACTGCAGAACCTTACAATACCTAATAATAAGTAATATTTAATTTTGTAGACTGAAGCGATTTCAAAACTGTATCCAAACATGTATATACGTTCTATTTGCATTCTACTTGGCCAAATGCCACCCATCCCGGTCTGAAGTTGCTCACTTACAATAAAATTCACACACCTTAAACTGCCCTGCCTCTCAACAAACATTTTAAAAATAGCAAACAAAACGTGTACGTATATGTATTTATTTTCGACAAACTACACAATACAACACACACAAACATACTAATTTTCAAAAACAACTTTGCCGCCGACGAGTGCATGCACTCAGTTCAACTCAAAAACACTGTGTTTTTCAAACACTGAAATATATAAAATATGTACCTGTATTCACGTTGTATGTAGAAAAAAACGCCTTACTATAGAGAAGCCATTGGAAGAACACACAACAGAGCGATGTTTATTGCTATACAACATTTCAAAGTAAAGTGTATACTAATATTGTAAGGCACACACCCAACAAAAGCATTATAGTGAGAGAGCTATATAAATGTGTGTGAAAACACGCACAAAACCCAAACATTCAGACACATATAACAAAACCCACGAATTCAGACACCCATAACACACAAGGGACATAAAATTTGCATAATCGTAGCAAAACTCTCATACACATTACATGTGTGTAACATATTTTATCGTAAATGCATAAAACATATCTTTCAACTCGCGATATTACACAAACAAACAGCTACATAATGCATAACTGGTGTGGCAACTTAGTTTAAAATTTACACACATAAACATAACACATACATGCACTTTAAACACAAATACTTATAAACAGAATATGCTAAAATGAACGCGAAACCATTAAACACACATGTTCACATAAATCGCTAATAACAACGAAGGCAAATTTATGTGGCAACAAACTTCGGAACGGACACACACACAAATCCATTAATTTCTACTGTGTGTACACAATAATGCCAACGACCAAACATAAATAATTGCTGATATGCTTGGGCAGCTGCGCTTTTCTGTCAAAGGGAGCAAAAAACAATAACAACAACAACAACACCGCCAAAACTACCAACAACAACAATAACAACGATTCCGCCGGACTCCAATATTTACTCACACACACAAGGTTGAACAAACTCGCGTTGTGTGTGTTTATTTTAAACGCGAAACAATGTTAATGTTTATATGCCCGAACGCTACGTACAATTATAACGTACACACATATTTTAGACAAGACACATTGTGTCCTGCCCTGAGTATATAATTCACGCATACACTCTAAAGTAGTCATATATACATACAACATAACTCAAAATACGACTGCTACTCAACAAAGATCAAATTTTGTTAACACCAAGGTCTTGCCTTTGTAAATATCAATGGGACTCGAGAAAACGAGGCTGTTGCTTCGGCTACTATTAGGGATGGGCGGTCGGTCTCGGTCCCGCTTTCATCAGTCTCGGTGGTTTCCAAACCGAGACCAGAGGTGGAAAAGCCACAAGCAATGACAAAAATTTTCCTTAGATCGCAGCTTTGGCCCGGAAGTATTTGCGAGTCTCGCCTACCAGCACAGATAGTGAACGATTGTGGAGCACCGCTACCTGGTTGCACAGCGATTTGAGAAGTAGAATGTGACCCTCCGGTTACCCGGGCCAATGTTACCTTTAGGGCCGTAACAGTAGATTAAGCGTATCCCCAAGCCTTAGCCTAAGCGTTGCAAAAGCGTATTCCGAAGCCTAAGCAAAAAATGTCCAGAATGTAAGCCTACTTTTTTACGGACCAACCAGAAACCGGGACGACCCTAAAAGTAACATGGGTCTAAAATTTTATTTTTGAAAGGAATTCCGAAACACCTTGATTATATTGTGACAAAGCACATATAGTTGCATTTTCGCATTTAAAACATATCAGGCATCGCTTAAAAATTATCGGTCGACCGTCACGCTAGGTTGAAATTTTTTTCAGTCTATTCGGACTGCTCAGGAGCATAAACAACACTATACTTCTGAATTAGGGATTGTACCGAGTTTTGTTAAAAATCTTGATTTTCGGTAACTGTTAAAAATTGACCGAGACCAAAATTCTCGTTCTCGCTTTTTTGACCGAGACCGTCCATCCCTGACTGCTACTGCAACAACAAAAAATCGCGTTCGTTTAAGATACATCCGTAATGACAGAGGCGTGCCAAGAGTGGACTAGAAGGCAGGGCGCAAATGGAATTCCGATTCAAATCCATTTCTGATTTCGATTTCAGGTACAATTGGAGTCGTAATTTGTCAACGTTTCTAGCTTGTTTTATTTTCGATTATACGCGAAGTTTTTCTGCAGTTCTGTTACCTGTGTTTCATAACAACCGGTACTTATATGAGTTCGCAACGCTTATTCCTTACACGAGAACGGAAATTATCATAGAAACATGAATAATATGCACTCTAATTCAAATATATTGATCTGGCGCTATGGCGCAAGATAATTAGATTTAAGACTCAGTATGATAAATTCTTGTACCATTCCGGCGTAAATTACCTGTTCCGATTCTGGTACAATTCAGTTCCGTTGCGCAACCAAGGGTGGCAAAAAAGGTTTCGGGTTTGGCAAAAATTTCAAGTCTTTTCGGTTATCCTCCCCCAGTTGCGTTCGCCGAAAAATGGGCCTCCCCTGATTATTCCACACCAAAAATTGAACTTTTGAAAAATTCGATTTTTAAGGTGTCAGGTCCCCCTCAGGACCAAAAAATTTTTTGTCAAAAAGTTTTACAAATTATATGCCATTCAACGCAATTGGCAGCGCTGAGTTCAACGGTGTAAAATTTTTCGCAATTAGATGGTTGGTTAACAAGTTATTGTCAAATAACTGATTTGGCGCTGTCCCAAAAGCTGCGTCGAATGGTATATATTTGTTTAGCTTTTTGACAATTGAGACCTTAAAAATCTAATTTTCCAAAAATTCAAATGAGAAGCTGGAGCAAAAATTTTCGAAATCCAAGCATTTTTCGGCAAACGCCGGCTGGGGGGTGGATAACCGAAAAGATCCTTGCTTGGTTCAGATTCGGTTGTGAAAAAGCCAAATCAAACAATAATCCGCAACAATATTTTTTCATTTTTAAACAATAAAAAATTTTAAATAACTTGTTGTATAAATCAATATTTTGTTTCAGGCAACAAATTTCAGAACTGAGGTCGGACACGAAATATATTTGCGGCTGGCATTGCGTTGAGATTCTGAACAAATTATAGATATATCTGAAAGTGAAATTTGCAACATGCAACATTCGGATTCGGTCAAATCGTGGATTCGGCGCCACCCTGATGCAACCTGCCAGAAAGTATGTGCCCCGCGAGTCGAGCCAAATTCATTAAGTGCGTCATAATTCATATTAGATAAATCAACTGGGTTCCAGAAGAAACATTTCGATGCATCAACAAAATAACCAAACAAATTATTCTCTACCAAGAATTTAGTTTTTGATCCGCAGCTGGAATAAAAACGTATATAACATTTATCTTATTCTACCTCATATTTGACTTCTGGTTGTTTAAAAGACATTATTGATATAAACAGTTTGCAGACCAGATCAAGGATGAATGATCTAGGATTATGCTTAGATTTATTAATTGGCTTTAGGACACTATTGGGCGACACGCTTTCGGTCGATGAATTGTCGTAGATTCGTTAAGATTCCGGATTTCTAGCAGTCACGGAAAGGGATTGTTCAGGTTTTCCAGTGGCAGAATCAAATAGGTTTTTCAGAATAGAATTTTTCACTATTTTTAGATAACGCTCGCTGTACAAAATTTAGATTGCGTTCGTATATAACGCTCGCTGTACAAAATTTAGATTGCGTTTGAATATAACACTCGCTGTATAAAATTTAGATTGCGTTCGAATTAAGGAAAAAACTAAATTATTGCCAGTTTCAGTGTTCCCAGCTCTACACAGAAATGAATGTGTTTTCTTCGGGTTTGTGAACAGAGTCTTCTTTAGTTCTTTCGCATTGAGAAATTCAAATCGACGACCGGGCAATGTTGTGCACTTGTCAAACACATGTTCCACAGTCTCCGCATGAGCCGCAGCCAAAATTTTTAAGTAGTGGTAAGCCGGACACAGTATATTGAGTGAAATTTGACCGCTGGTTTGTCTACAATGCATTCCGCTTGTTGTCCTTGTGCCGGGACAGCGGGACGGCCTTCAGCATAACATGGGACAATATTTTGATCATTAAACGTTTCGTCGGAAATATTGCATGAAGGGAGAGTGATGTACAAAATTTTGCACATGTTGTGGCAGAAATATTGCGGAAAACTGTCTTGTATGTAAGGTAATGGGATAAGTACTACTGAACTTGTTCTTAACTAACGTATATATTTCACAACGAGGTCGCTTCTTATTTAATACTGAGCATAGAATGATTGGTATAGCTTGTAGAAACGTGTCTCGCTGGTCGCTGAGCGGCCGGCCAGCAGAAGTAGTGGTAATTACACAAAAGTTGCCAGTACAGTGCTGAGTCGGGCACGCTTTTGTTTCTTGTAATGAAACTGCGGAAGCTTCCGAAAAGGAGTGTCTTCCCGCCCGTACGAAATTGCGATCTAGGTCAATTTACTTTTGTGTGTTCTGGTCTCGCTCTACAAAACATAAGTGGCATCGAAAATACACGAAAATCCACACTGAAATTGAAAATACCTGAATTAATAAAGATAATCTGATTGTGAAATATATAATTAAGGAGCGTAATTAATTGTGCATGCCAGCGTGTCTCCGGATATCAAGTCCCGGTTTGTAATAATCAACATTTGCTCATCAGTCTCCAGTCTGCGGTTCGACGATCTTATTCCTCACATTTCATGTTAAGACTATATGGGTGCATTATCACGTATTAAACCTACCGGATGCCGAATATTCACTGGCCCGAATACTATAAAACAACTTTCGTTGAGGCTTATACCCGTATTGAGCACCTAGGTACTGTAATTTTTATTTCCGAATTAATGCATGCTGAGCGTCAGAAATTACCACTTGAACTACTTCTGCGCGAATTTTGAAGTTCAAAAATTGGAGTTTAAATGGCTATTGACGAAATATGGACGTCAGGGTTAAGAAAGGCTTGGTAAACCTCTTCTTAAGCAGAAATCTAAATGCCCAAAAAGTGTCTCTCTGTGGACCGGTGATTCTGACTAAACGCCAAGACAGCCACCAATGTTTACCGTTGAATTTTGCATTTAACTTTGAACCACACATTTCTAACTCAGATTCGAAACAAAAGTTGGCACTTTCGAATACGATTCAAATATATATATATGTAAACCATAGAAACTATATTTCCAACTACTGTATATGATAGTAAAAATCGATAGCTATGTATGTAAATGTTGAAATAACACCATAATAAAACACTATATGTTAATAAATACAAGAATAGCACAACATAAGCACTATGCAGATTTTTTCTGCATCCGTGCAAGTAGTAAACACACTCATAACCGACAACGTATATACAACAGACATCTCTAGGCAACATACACGTATGTACATACGCACAACAACAATACAATGGCACACACATTACTCTCAATACATCACACCACTCACTATCTTGTGCACTACTGTATTAATCGAGACACAAATATTTGGTAAATCTGTCTATACAAAATAAACACAATCAAAACAAGTTCTATTCGATACAATCACACAAAATAATACGTACACGCATACACGGACCATATACGCTACAGCGCTGTTTTTCCAGCAAATAATAAACACACAAAATACATCCCGAACACACATTATATATCTCTATATACACTTCGTCGAACTTGAAAAGATAAGGTTAACTTGCACTATAGACAAAACCAGAAAAAATAAAAACACACACCAGGTATTGATACAAATGTATATACATTTGAAGCACGCGTTTATATTCTAATATATATAGTATTTTCGACAGAAACACAAAAAGACACAAATATTAACATAATACACACAGCCAACCGACTAAATAATAGCATCGCTTCGCAACCACGGAAAATATCCTCACAAAGCTGTTAGTGACATTTTTTAAACGCATCAATATTGTACACACACTATGCGACTCGGGAACGTATAGAAAGCACTATATAGAAAAACGTAGGGACAAACAAAAAGTATATGGTTACGTGTATTATGTGTATGTGTACAAGTAAATCAGATTGTGCTGTTTGTAACACGGCCCCTGGTGGGGGTCAGCTCAACATGCTATGGAAGGTGCCAAAAAAGTTTCTCGATACATGCAAAGAAATCAGTCAGATAATTTACAATTTGGGTTGAAACTTTTGAAGAACAAACCGAATTCAGATATTTTCCGCCGTAGAAAAGCAACTAAAACATCAAACTTAGCTTACCCGATGATACGCGTTATGTTTTGCTGTTTCCGACAAATTTGTCTATGATAATTTGAGGTTAAAATCTTGTGTAAACAGACAAAATACGCTACAATGTTGTGGCCTCAAATACTAACAGTATATACGTATATGTAATTCAAATTTCAATTGAAATCGAATTCGGATTCCGGTTGAAGGCATAATCTGAAATTTACAGTATAATAAAAAAATGCTTCATGATTTTGCCTTACAGGAGTAATATTCAGCTTCTACCGACAGCTGACGTTTTATTACAGTAGCACGGATAACATGTTCATATGAATTCTTTAAAACATAAACAGCGCATAACCTTCTGAAACAAATGTTTTGCAATGGTGGACACAAATTATATATCATACACTTCATCATGTGAGAAAGTAGCATCGGATTTGAAAATTTCGTATTCAGATTCAAATTAAAATTAAACTTAGTTTCGTTTGGCAATTGGCACTGCAATATTATACATATAAAGCTCAAGAGTTAGTGGCCTAGCATTCAATGTAAGATGGGCCAACCTGCAAAAGTGGGGTGGGTGAAAGGATC
The DNA here is from genome assembly GCA_030248215.1 of Enoplolaimus lenunculus. Taxonomy (NCBI): domain Eukaryota; kingdom Metazoa; phylum Nematoda; class Enoplea; order Enoplida; family Thoracostomopsidae; genus Enoplolaimus; species Enoplolaimus lenunculus. Next base: position 49,999 of record JASANG010001428.1, read on the forward strand.
AAAACGAAACACGTGCAGGTATTCATCTTTAAATAAAAATAAAAATGCTCAATTGCTGGCAAGCAATTTGGTAGCTAAGTAATCCTACGTTGTTAGGAGGATCAAAAATTTTGGCGGGAGGATCACACCTCCAGGTTTTCTTCATGAATATAGACGCAACGATTCAGGCAAATACGGAAGATCTGGCGATCGAAGTGCTCTTTCCAGCCCACAGAAAACTTAAATATTTTTCCAATCTTATTGGAGTCAACGAAAATACAAAAGCATAAGTTGAGTCTTTGTATCTATCGTAATTAGGGTATTCATACACTAGGTCGAAACAACAAGTACAAGTAATTTCAGGGTGCAACCGGTATTACAATTTGCCCGAACCGGAATTTGAAAAACTTACCGGAAAAGAAACCGGAAAATGAAAAATACATGCCATTGAAAATTCATCTTAACTTTTTTTGCAAAATTATTGGTGAAATAACCCTAGTTGGATATAAGTATTCGCTTTTTCTGCTGTATTTTAGATTTTCATTACCCACGGAAGCGAAATCTACTGTCGAATACTATACGAATGAAATTTAATTTTTATCTTTATTTAGTAGTAAAACATATACGTATCTTAATTTCCACCTACCAAATTTTAATACCGGAAATTTTAATTCCAGTAAAAATTTACCGTTACTGGAAGCTGAAAGATGTCGGAACCGGAATTCCGGATGCACCCTGGTAATTACGTATATATGGTGAAGAATTAAGTTTTCATTCCGAATTTTTATTTTGGTTGGATTTTCTTTCGTTTGGAACAGGGATGCCTTTAAACGGTTGTTGATGCTACTCGCAAAAATAAAGTTCTGCGCAAGTGTTAATTAATAGATGGTTGGTAAATAGAATTTTGTTTATATTATCATCTGTTACGCTTAATGTTTTATTAAGGGTTAAGCATCAATTTATATGTAGGCGTTGCAATGTAATTTCGTAAATGGGGCAAAGGCCATTTAAAAGCCGCAGAGATTTGGTACAGTTCTTGCGGAGGATGGTGGTACATGTAGATTTCTGTTTTGGCGGTTAAAATAGTTATTGTTTATTTTACGCGATTAATTAGTTTTTCGGTTTTTTGGATGAGTCCTATTCATGACCCTATCGCCTTTAATATAATCCATTTACCTGTTGTGCAACCAGAATTTCGGTTCTGACAATATTTGACCTCCTGGTTAAGGTAAATTGTTATTCGGAATTAAAAATTCCGGTATTAAATTTTGGTCGGTGGAAATTAAGATATTTTACTAAAAAGTGACTATAAAAATTAAATTTTATTCGTATAGTATATATAAATCTTCGCTAAAAATAAACCGTCGAACGAAGATTGCGCTTATGTGCATTAAAACTCCTGTTCCACTGTTCCAACTGGAATTGCTGCAAAACTTCAATTCGTTTTCTGTTCTTGCATTCGAAGATTCAGGACAGCAATTTTTACAGTTTTGTGAAAAAATATTCATAATCATCAACATACTGGAAATTTTGTCTTTAAAAATTTTATAATATTTCAAAATTGAGTTTTACAGTAGCTGAAACTTCGTTTATGCCATTTGTTGCTACTTTTCTTAAAAGTTCAGCAGTAATCTGGTGATGAAAACCATTTCAAATTCCGGTTCCGGTTCCTTCAAAAAATTCAATTCCTATTTTAACCAATGTCTCCAGGACGGGTACGTAAATCAGGATGTTTTTCACTCATTTTCCTGTCTGCAGTGCGATGTATGCATGTTAGCCGGCAACATACGGCCCATATTAGTGATTTCAAGGGGCCTGGCCCCGGAACTAACACGTTATTCATTGAGGCCCCATCCAATACTGGGACAAGCGGATGCACGGAGGCAAAATGAAACCTCATGCAGATGCAGCACATCGGTTAAAAACTGGTACATATTTAATGCCCTTATTCGCAGCTGCAGTATATAAAAATGGAAGAACTAAAATAAGTGAGCATAATAATGAGGTTCTTGTAAAGCATAAAACCTGAAAACTCAGCCAGCTGCATAAGTGTTGAACGTTAATCAGGATGCAACCGGAATTACAATTTACCGGAACCGGAATTTGAAACAAATTAGGGATGTACCGATACCAAAATTTTTGCCGATGCCGACCATCGATGGTCTATTTTCGGCGATTGTCAATGTATACATACTATACTGATTAGGGATGTGCCGACACCAAACCGGCCCCGCAACAATTCTAGCCGACATATACGTATGGTCGACGATTGAAGTACTTGGTGAGGCGGGTGAGTAATATTAATACCGCGTGTAACAGAACAGCGAAAAATATATACTGAATTTGTCTACCGGAGTAAAACCCTGAATGTATTACCTGCATAACAGCTTAGAAAATGTTAATTCCTACTCGTGACAATTAGGCGTAACAGTAACAACTTCACATTCGAAGAGTGAACACTAGCTATGACTGCTCTCGTGCGGATACTATGTTATTACATTATTTTATACAAAATTTCAATGTTTGGGTGAGTGTATAGATATTTTGAAGCATTCCCAGAGTGAAAAGCTATTTTAAATCTATCAGAAATTTTTAATGTTTGAGGAAAACCAGCTATACGACGCTTTTATTGTTATAAGTCGTGAGCTGTTGCATAATTTTTGTAGTGTATTGAACAATAAAATTTTGATACTGGCTGAGTTGCAGAGATGTGATATACATGCTATTTGACTTTTTGGTCGAGAACATTCTCAAGGTATGCAGATTATGCATAAGTTCTAGTTTTTCAATTAGTGTTTTCGTATGAAACATGAGTTATTTTGACAGAAACTTGTTTTGCTTTCAAGTCTATGACGTATATTTGCACTGCCCAACACTTCACTATGAGCAAAACAACGCATTCAACGAAAAGTTCGATTCTTTTTGTTTAAGACTCTTTTATAAATTTCAGTGTTCGATATGAACTTACAAGGCAAAGATCTTCATAAATTTATAGCTATATTCCCAGGTCACTAGAATCAGTTTCCAATTACATACGTAGCTAGATTGTCGGTTTGTTTTATGAATTAGAAATTGGGTCTAAGCTTTAACGCCCGCAATTAAATTAAACATAGCCCCGAAGCCAGCTCACCTTTTTAGGGGGGGGGGGTAAAATTTTTTCAGGGGGAGCATTCAAGGGTTTTCAGTGAGTTACATACAAGGTTGAAAACATAAATGCACAGAACTTCTTACACAGAACATCGTCGTTGTTTTTGAACAAAACTTGCATGTCATTTTATGGGATGTTCATCCGGCCACTGTGCGATTTGATCGTTTCGAACAACATCCAGTGGGTGTGGTCCAGCGGTCAGTTTTTCTTTTTTGTGAAGACTTCTTCCGGAGCGTTGTTAGTGTGACGGTGATATAGCAGACAAACATTATTCAACGCCACCATGTCGCTCAAATTTACGTCACCCATATATCAAAAAATCTGAGGGAAAAATTGCGTTTTTACAATTTGAGGTTAAAAATTGTAAGGTAGGGACGTTACCATTTAACACAAATAAATTTGTGACGGGGGGCGTACGCCCCCCGCCCCCCCTCTGGATCCGCTAGTGGTCCCATCACCCGATTGTGCCAACAACGTGTTCACCATTTGTGACGGATCTACAAATTGCAGTTTTGCACTTAACCCCTTCTCACCTAGAATACACGGTGAGCACTTTAGAGCAATATGTACTCTAATTACTTCCCGTATACGCAGAGCAGAATCTTCACAATACGTGACAACCCCCTCGAGCCAGGGTGGCAGCAAAGGTTCGGATTTGGATTCGGATTCGGCGAAAACTTGTGGTTCGGATTCGGATTCAAATGTGAAAAAGCCGAATCCAACAGTGTTCGAGTGGTGTTTGTAAACACCTTTCACACGTATTGATTTTCACGGTTTTACACAACAACTAATTTCAAGTCTGGATGCGAATAGCAGTTTCACATGCCTAACTGAAAAACTAAACCTGTTCCGGAGCCGAATTTGGGCAAGCTCTACAACTAGGCATCTAAGGCAAGTAAAAGAACTACGCTGGAACAAAATTATCGATACAACTTACTGGTAATATGAAGCATACGACAACACAAGATTTACTACGATAGAATCCGTCCATCTAACAAACAACCGCAATACCCGAATTAGCGTCCAATTCGTAATCTTAGAAACCATGCAATTGCTATAACACATCCAAAACCGATAATTGAATAGTTAGCTAATAGCTAATTTGCATATTAGCTTAATTGACAAGGCAAAATTAGGACTTTTTAAATTATTTCAATAATTATTAGGGTTTACTGTAGGTTTTTGGGTGCGAGGAATCTGAATAAATGGTTTTCAAACGTCTAAAGCCGATAACTGAATACGTAGTTAGCTAATAGAATTTGCATCTAAGCATAATTGATAAGCGTAAATTAGGCGTTTTTGCAACATTTCACTAATTATTAGGGTTACAAGCAATCTAATTTCAGCAATAAAGGGTTTTTGGTGCAAGGAATTTGCTTTGCCGAATCCGAACCTTTGTTGCCACCCTGTTTGTAACCCTTGTTTTCTGGCAGAGGGCTCGCCAGTTTTAAAACCACTCGGTCAGCAAAAGTCAGACTTGTCAGTGTCCATCCAACCATTTTTGGAGCAATTGCCAATACTGTTGTGTTTTCCTTACCAGATCCATCAGTTACGCGAACTGACTCTTTCCCACGAATATCTGAGGAAATGCTGTTTCATCTGTATTGAAACCAAGATGGGGTTTTTGATCAGTATTGAACTTTTCGTATGCAGCTGCTACCTTATGATAAAAATCAAAGATCACAAACTGATTTTTAGCTGCTTTTTAAAACGACTAATTTGGAGAGAAGATGGTTTTTTCATGGACAAGCGATGTCTTTTCTAAAAATGTGGACCCACTGCTCCCCAGAATTGTCGTCACTGTTGGTCCAGTGTTTAACCCGCCGTTTATTAAGATCTTGTTTAATCCATCGCTGAACCGGTTGACGTATCATAGCAACATCGCAAGGAAACCCTTAAAAGTTAAACCCAAATTTTTGCCAATTTTTTCACTTTCAAGTGGGGATGGCTCCGAAACGGGGCACCGGTGCCGGTCCCTGTAAAATTCTGGGTTCGGGGCCACTCTACTACCGTCTGATATTTGTCTCGTCAGTTTGAGAAAAAATCGAGTTGTGCAACGAGATATTACACCATAATTTTCACACAGACAACGCCTTTTACACGTCCAATCATTGCAAACAGCTAAGTTATGAACTTATCACTACATGTGTGTTGGTTAATTTTATCAACATGGAATAGTACATAATTCCACAGTCGATTAAATTCTATGCAGCGTTTCGTGAATGTTGTTTATGTCGGTGAACGCAGCAAAAAGCATTAATATTGATCGCTCTCTCACATAAATGCATCATTTCATTCTTTATTGGCGAAACAGAGCCGGTCTTTTTTAATCTTATTTTGAGTGGGTTTTTTTACTTCAATTTTGTTAATAAGCTGTTTCTGTTGTATTTTCACAAAACTCGATGATGAAATACGTAATTAAATATTCGCAAAAAGTCCAACAGTAATTCGGTGATGAAAATTATTTCAAATTCCGGTTCTTTTTTCCTATTCCGGTTCCTGCAAAAAAAATTCAATTCTTGTTCTTGTTCCGACAAAATTTAGTTTCTGTTTGGAACCCTGGTATATAAATAGTAGTAATGATGTACCAAGAATTGTCATTTTTTGTGTAAGCTGAATTTCTCCAATCTCTGGCTATATTTCGGGAATTTTCAACACTTATATCCAGCAACCGCGTTCTAAGAGATGTAATGCTCCTCTGAACGAAATTAACCTGAATGTTGGTAGACCAAACTATGATTTGCTATTACGTCTCAAGATAAATGCGATAAATATACTTTTAGCACCTATATACGTACTTAAACAATGAATGCTCCTCCAGCTTTTGAATCGTTTTTATTGTTTGAAGGAGAGAAGAAGTATGTGTGGTACCGTTATACATATATTACCTGCGTCGCGGCTAAATGTCAGTTTGCACTAGGCAGTGTTTACTTATGCCTATGACTAAGCATATAGCCAAAAACGACCATATAAGAGGGCATGTTTAATTCATACTGGTGATGTTTCTTCCCAAAAAATGTAAGGAACGTAAAATAAAGCGGGGGGATCTGGAGTGGGTGAGCTGAACCGGGGGGGGGGGAGAAATCTGAAGTGAGGGTGGCTATAAAAAATCCACGGTTAGCAGCAAAAAATGAACCCAACGGCAACTTGTTGTGCTGCCTCCTCAGATTCGTATGTCTGGGCATTCGCTGGGTCGCGGCAGAGGGGGGCATCAACCGGGAGGTCCTCGGTACGCAACCGGGGGGAAATTTAGGAGTGGTTGGGGTTACTGAGTTTACAATAAAACGTCAGGGCACTAGTCAGTGTTTAGTTACGCCTACAAATAAGCACATAGTCAAAAACAACCATATAAATAATAGGCACAGATCAAATATATTAAGACATGTGATCAAGAGAACATGATATGTTTAATTCATTTTGATGAGGTTTTTTGTGGCAGGTTTTCTAAAACTCAAACAGTAATTCGGTAATGAAAATTATTTCAAATTTCGATTCCGGTTCTGGTCCCTGCAAAGAAATTCAATTCCTGTTCCGGCAAAGTTTTGTTTCTGTTGGAACCATGATATATAAATATTCGACATGCTAAACGACTAACATTTTTCTTTCCAGCAAGTCTTTTCGCAAACGCAATTGTTTCTAAAATAAAAAATATTGATTTACATACAAGTTATTTAAAGTTTTTATTGTTTAAAAATGTAAGCATATATTGCCAGGGTGCTAAGTGGGACTAGATTATATCGGAATCAGAACAGCAAATTTATAACAGAATCGGAACTACAAATTGAAACTTTTTTGAATACAGCAGTGAAATTCTTACGGTAAAAAGAAAACTGTTTTGTTGAAAATAAAAACATTTGAACATTTGCCAAATAAAATGTCCCAAAAACATTGCTAGACAAGCCCATAATAATTACGAGGAGACGAAATGTGGGAATATAGTAAAGTTCGTCATCAGTGACAATTTATTGCTGAATGTGTATTTTTGCTGAAGAATATGTATATTACCAGGTTACGCACTATACTTGAGTATATACATATTGCATTTCAGAATTACCATTGACAAAGACACAAAAGTGCCTAATTCAGCTATATTTGTTATCGCGAAAGAAGATCATACCATCGGAAATCTGTTGAAAAAGTAATGTCTTGCGTATTCGCAATAGAATAACACTAAATCATGCAGAATTAATATCATCACAATAGAAGTAAATGTTTTTGATGGCTAGAAAGATTTATTAATGTTAATAATCAGTTTGCCCCAATTCAAAATGTAGATGGATGTAAAAATGTTAGAGTCACAATAGTGGATGTAAAAATGTTAGAGTCACAATAGTGGATGTAAATATGTAAGTCACAATACTTCCATGATTGACAGTCTTCGCTGGGACATTGCACATATGTAGACGTTTTGCACATGGGCACTTGCTTTATCACGAGATAAAATGACATCAAAACTGTATGTAGATTTATAGTCTGGCGTTGATGATATCTGTAATCTTTCAGTTACCAGCAACACAGCATATTTTCATCATGTTGTATTAGCTGTATTTAATGAGTGTTAATTCTGATTTGTCAGCTTTTACACTTTATGTTTGTTCTGTTTCAGCCAATTAATGAAAGACCCTCAAGTGTTGTTTTCGGGCTACAAAGTGCCACATCCGCTTGAACATAAAGTTATCCTACGTGTACAGACGACACCTGATTATTCACCTGTCGAGGCGTTGTGCAATGCGATTACCGATTTGATGGCAGAATTTTCGCTTTTGGAAGAACGATTTAAGGTGAGATCAATGGTTGTGCGAGATCATCGCATTCAACCGTGCTTGAAAGATGGGCGTTTGAATCGGGTACCATTTTGAACAGGGTGCGGCCAATTTTAAATAAGTCGCCGCTCTTTAAGTATAGCACAACCACGAATTTTCGGGTCTGCAGTGCAGAATATATCGTTTTTGATAGAATATGATTTGGATTTATGCATATTCGATTCTACAGAATTAACCAAGTAGACTTTGTGACGAACCGGTTCTAACCAAAGTTTTTAGGTGTTTGGATTTAAAAATGAGTTCCTAAACAGTTTCAAACGAGTAATCGATTTTGAACTCAACCAGTAGTTGGCATTATAATTATCAACTTTAGTTGAGCGAATAAATTTTTTATTTTTTGAAGTATCTCGCTTAAATAACGCGTCTCACTAACCTGCCCAGCGCGTGATAATGGCACATAGTACGATTTTTATATTCCTAACAGCATTATTTCTTTCAATTTTACAAATAATATATACCGTATATTATTTGTAACAGTATTAATAATTGTACCACAGTGATGAGAGCCTCGCTTATATGTCAGTGTTAGGTTACTCACGAGTCTTGTGCTTGTAGGAGGCAATCAAAGAGCGACAAGAAACAGATATGTGATTTTCGGCCACTTGGTTTTTATCGCTGGTGCTGCATTGGACAGGATATGTTGCATAGTTGATTTTGTGTTACGTACGCGAAGGTTGAATGTCCTAGTACGGGGCTATGAGTACCAAATTGAAATGCTGCATTCAAATCGAAGGTGCATTTTGATATCCTGCTGTGGAAATCTGCGCACAAATAGTTGATATAAACACAAAATAGACATAATAATCTGCTGTTTGTGTATAAAATTGTTTATAAATCGTAACTGAGGTGGCAATGGCAAAACTAAGTCAGTTTTTGACTAGAATCTGCGTATAACTCAATAAAAAGTTCTGGGAAGTATATTATTATTATTATCAGGTGTCTAACACCAATTACCCGTTGATGGTAGGTCTTGTCACTTTCGAACAAATTTGATTGGAGACTGTTTATTTTGCACTTGATGTTCCCTGCAGCTGTTCGGATTTAGAGAATCGAGGCAGCTGTCACACTTGCGATAAATACTCCACATACATAGTTGATGATACGGTTACTACTTGCTAAATTTAATATTTAAATATTATGTATTGGAGTATGTACTTGATATTAGGCTCCGGCTGGATTGGTGTGTTTGGCTCTGGTAGTTTTTTTGATGTGCCGTCGCGTTAATGTCTCCAAAATCTTTGATATTACGAGTTTTAGCGCAAATATTTAATATTTTATTTGCCTCATTCCCAATATAAGGCATGCTTTTCATTAGGGGATTAAATAGTTGAAACTGTGCATTGTTGTAACATGTTTTTTGAAAACGAACTGAAAATGATCGAATTCGTGACAAAACCCGGTATATTCTGGCATGATGTACAGTGGCCCAGGGTTTTTTCGTTCGCAATGGGCATTTTACTGCCCAAAAATATACTTTTAATGGGCAATTTACAGCGATGTCCGCGTTTACAAACTTAGAAAGTTCGCTTCTTGTAACATATGTACGTGTGAGAATTGCAGCCAAGCGAGGAAAGTTTTCGACTACTTTGTGCAAGAAAGTGAGGCTATATAATACAAGACCATCAATTTTCAAAGCGGAAATAATTGTCTATATAATATGCTGAAACCATTGAGCGTTTTGTTATGAAAAGTACATTTTTTGTGTACAAATGCTCCGGGTTTCATAATACTTTTGTTAAATAAATTTTGATAAATTGTATTTGTTTTGCTCTAATCGTTATAAAGCATCAAACTCGAGCTGATATAGCAGCATCTGTTTCAGTGGTTTAGTCTTTGTTGCAGGGTACCATAGTGCCTACGGCTCCATTACGATTTTTGCCGGAGCTTCCGACAATTTCCGCAGTAAAATTTTGCAAAATTTATCTGTTTAGTTTGTTTCGTTTTACTTTTGTCACAATTTAAAAACCATGGTGTTCAGAAAAGAATTCCGAAATTTCGCAGAAAATTAGCGTAAAACCAAACAACTTAACAACGTATTGCAGATATTGGCTAAAATTAACGATTAACTGCCATCGTTCACTTCCGACTGTGGTCTTTTTTCACATCCCGTTGCACCCTACATGGTACAACCGGAGCTTTGCCTTCGACTGCGTCAGAAAAACGACGTCTGGCTCCTGTAAAATTTCTACTTGTAGGTTCCGGCAATTTGGGTAATAAAATTGTTTTATCAACAAAATTTTGAGTCGCTGTGTGTGGTTTTAACCCTTCTCACATTGAGTTGCCTGTAGGCAACTCAGCACAGTGTATATACGTTAAATAGTATATATCGCACCGTTTTAACAATTGCAACACGTATACATAGTACTAAATCACCACAAGACGTGAGAGCCCCCTCGGGATTCGAGCGTCAAGCTCCTATAGCTGAGTGGTGATGGTATACGCCTCCCACTCCAGTCACTGGAGTTCGAATCCTAGCATAAAAGTAGGTCTCAGGGGAAATAGAAAATATTCATGTGAGAAAGGGTTAAGCGAAAAATTTTCAGTTTACTATCTTTAACTATTGGTCGCTGTTACAGAAAAATTTTCGTTATTTTACAGGAACAAGCATATTCAAAGTTTTTGGCAAATTCTCACACTATCGAGTTAAAATATATCATTACCTTATGTCGTTTCACCTCCGGTTCCGGTAAATTTTGTTGCCCTTCGACTATAGAGTTTCGCCTTCGGCTGCAGTTAAGGCGATGTACATTTTGACTCTTGGAACACCTTGAGCTACATTTTAGACCTGTAGGAAAATTTATCAAGTTTGTGCTGTGACCTTTAAACAAATGCCCAGATTCATGTAACATTTATTGTTGCTTGAATTCAAAGCGTGTTCTGGTTCAAGTGAATTTCTGATGTTTTGAGATAGACGATACTGTCTTAAACTCAAGTTAGAAGGAGGTGTAAGAGCAACCACAACGTCCCTTGTAGGGACTTGAAATTACATTGCTTCATACAATGTGAAAGACTTAAATTTTACGTTTTATAGGTATATATGACAGGGTGCAAGCGGATACCAAAAATTGATTGAGCCGGATAATCTAATACCCGGCAGGAGCCGGATAATGAATTCAAATCTAATACTAGATTGCAACCAAAACATGACAAAGTTTAACATCTCACACCGATGCATTTTTAACACTTTAACAACGACCCCTTTATACTGTTCTATGTTTTTGTAGCGTTACATTCAGTTGCAATATTAATCTGGTTTTCCGTAGGTACTATTAAACAGTGATGGCTAAGATCAGGGATCGGAGTTTCAGTTTCGGCAAGTCTCGATATTTGGCATTGGCAGGTCTCGGTTTCTTGAGTTTCGGCTGAGCCTAAACTTCAGCGGAAAATGGGTCTATAACTAAGTCTAAGCCTAAGCGAAAATAATATCCTTAATCCGAGCCAGGGTTGGGTGGAGACCGGCTATGAAGTGTCTCGGTCAACTTTCGGTCATCATCGAAGAAAATAAAATTTTCATAAATTATTTTTAATGCTGTTTTCATAGTTTTTAGTGTGTTGTCGGATTATCTGGTAATAATTAATATTGCGTAACTATGAAATTTCAAGCTTTAGAGTAATTTTTTTGCTTGGCTTAGGCTTAGGAATATGCTTATAAAACTGTTCCGCCGTTGTGCTTTACATTGGCCGCCTTAGGAATAATTGAAATATGCTGATACATATTCTGTTACGCCCTTAGAATTACACTCGTCATCTTTATCTGGTTTTCCATCGTTATTCTTATTGTAACCCAATAATGATTGTGAACGTACACGGTCACCTGCAAACACTTACATTACATGTGTGACAGAAAAAATATGTAAAAGTAAAGTCAGTCAGTTCGATAGTACTTAGCATAAATATGAATGATGGTACGTATAATTTTTTTGAAGTTTTTTTAAAAGCAATATTCGGCAAGTTAAAATACCGGAGCCAGATATCGATTTTTGCCAGAGCCGGATATCAGGTTGCACCCAGATATATGAATGCAATTTTCAGATGTGCTTGTTTTTACGTTTTTAGGTATAGATAGTGCAATTTTTAGATGTGCTTGTACAGCGTAGAACACACGACGACTTTGTGAGTAAGAAAATATAATGGAACTATAAAATGCCTTAGCAAATAGTCATTGTTAATACGGTTTTGTTACTTTCCGGGGGAGATTTTTTGTTGGGGTGTAGGGATTCCTTGGAACTGTGCAAACAACATTGGGCCTTCCAGTATTGACGGCGTGATAAAACGTTGGATAGTGTGTATTACGTGAAGCGTTTTGCTCTTTGTATGAGCAACAAGTACCAAACTCGGTCGCATATTCCATTTAATATCATTGTCCAACAATACCGGCACGTTTGTAATCACACGTAGGCACTATTGTGCAGTTTCCTTTTGTATTGTCACTGCCACGTTATATACGTAAAAGTCAAAAAGTAATCGAGAGTGCAGTGGTGAAAATATGGCGTCGTCAATTTCATTATGTAATATGACTCCGGAAGAGTTGTGCGAAAACGACGACTTGGCAACTGCAGTGATTATTGATGTGTATCTTGGATTTCAAACTCACAAAATGAATTTGAAGTAAGACCAATTTTTGGGACCACAACCAATCATGTGTAGTGTGTAGATTCTTAAATTTGGCATATTAAATATATATTTGTATCATGGTTCAACTGGATACCAGGAATATCGAAGCCAGATATCCGGTTGAACTCTAACTTGTATGTAGGTAATAGTTTTGAAAACCTTGGGTAATAATTTTGAAAATTTTGTTTTAGCCCTGTCCACGGCACATTATGACCACAGGTTTAGTCAAATCAAATTTGCTCTAAGTTACTCGCTACATTGGCTTAACTTTTCGGGGTTTCTGCGTAATTCGCTAAAGGTCAAAATTGAAAAAATGAAAATCCGTCCATAGTTTTCAGTCACTTTATCATATATACTATTTTATTTGACACGATTATTGCTTGAAGACTGTTTGTTTAAATATTTGTGTGTTCTGTTTGATATTTTCAGTCATCGCCCGGTTCCTCGACGAATGCTGCCGTATTATCAAGCGGTTCTTGAAAGGTTCACAACTGATATGGATTATGAGGCAGCGTTTCAAGCACTTGTCGCAACCGAAATATGCTCTCAGTATCATGTGAAAACACGCAAGCAGCAAATTGCATTTCAATGGCATGTAAGTGTTGCGTTATGCTTTTTGCTAACTTTAAGATGTCATTCGGCGCTTCGGTGAATAATTTCGCACGTAGCTGCCCGCTTACTACGTAATTAAAGCCAGTTTAACGTTATTACAATGTATTGGAGCGTGCTCGAAGTGTTGATTGCAATTGCTACAATGAGAAATTACATACCGTCGTGTTTTTACGGATATATCGTTTACAATTTGTTAATTTTTAAAGATATATCGCTATTTGCAAGTTCTTGACCCTCGTTCTGGTTTTCACATTGAACGGTGCAGCCGGTATAGTCTTGAAGGTCACATGGGTGCCAAAATCGTGTCTGATGCCTTTTGGTAAGTGTTTGGAGTACTTTTTATACTTTTCTGTTCGACAATCCCTGCAAATTTCTTGAAAAATTCAAGGTTTATATATATTTTAACGTATTCGTCGTCATAAAGTATCTAATGTTTGTGGATATTGTACACCGTGTTGTCAAATTGGCGATGGCGAGCACCATATAAGTACTAGACTGTGGTGGAAGATCCGCAACGCAATGCCAACACTCTTTTAAGCTCTATTTCTCCCTTGTTCAGCCATCTATCAAAATTTTATTTTGACTAGAACCCTTTGTTGTTAAAACAGCAACCTTTGGTGTACTTTGCATAGTTTCAAGTATTGTATGTAAAACCATGACTTGTTTACCGAGCAATGGCTGAGGCAACTTAAGCATTTACTGTAGATTAATTTAGAAATTCATTATGGCATCTATTCAGAGTGTAACTGGTATTGAAACCAGAAATGGAACCGAAAACTAAAAATATTTCTAGTTTTGCTACGTACTTTTACCGGAATTTTGGTGGCATTCTTGTGCTTATGTTTCCATAATCTGTTCATTATTCGTAATCATTTGAATATTGGAAACTTTTTCTTTAAGAAATTTTATTTCGAAACGAATGCTTTTGTAATTAGTTGAATTGTGTTAATAAACTGTTACTGATGTGTTTTCGCAAAACTTAGTGATGAAATAGCTGAAAATTTGTTTAAGTCTTTGGCAACTTTTCTACAAAGTCCAATTATAATTCTCGGTGACGAACATTCTTCCAAACTCATGTTCCAGTTCCTGCAAAGAAATTCAATTCCTGTTCCGACAAAATTTAGTTCCTGTTGGAACCCTGATAGATATATATGTATGACCAGTCATATTGGGCGTAACAGTATATATCAGAATATTCCTGTTCCTAAGCCTGCCTAAACTTCAGCGTAAAAATAGGTATAACTAAGCCTAAGCCTCTGTAAATTTTTGGTAATCACCACAAACTAAATTATTTCTAATGCTTTGTTCGTGGGTTTTTTGTGTTTTCATAGTCTTTTGGATGTTTTCAGAATGTCTGCTAATAATTGTTGCGTAACTATGAAACTTCATTAGATTCATAGCGAGTTTTTATTCATCAGGCATCGCGTACTTTAACAATATTAACGTATACTTTTTACAGATTTACCAGCATTTCCTGAATCGTCGACTTTTAGTCTGGGTTCAGAACCACCGAGACTCAAACAACAGAGACCTGCCAAATACCGATAGTCTCATCTCTGATTCTTGCCACCTCTATTTTATAGCTACTAGGAAAACTGAATGCCCTTAAGACTTGCGGAGTAGGGTCGTTGTTAAGCACTTCGGATACCTTAGCCTATTTAAGAAAGAATTGTAAGCTACGTTCTGATATTTGAATGCCATTTCGTATTAGGTTTGAATCAACTATCCGGCTCCGGCTATATATTAGAGTACCTGGCTTCGGCATTTTTGGTATCCGTTAGGGATGTGCCGATTCCAAAATTTTTGCCGATGCCGATGCCGAGCTTTATTTTGAAATTTTGCCAATACCGAACCGATGCCGATTCCGACTTTAGTACACCATGCTTAATAAACAGATAGGATACTACATTACATCACTATATGAAGACTTAAACCCTAACCATCATAAACGATTGGAATTTTATAAGAACGGTTCATTTCAATTAATTTTTCCCAACACAAACGCAAAAGAGATATCAGTTTTTCTCACCAGGCACCCAGATATGCGCCCAGAAATGAAACTGATAGCATTCCAAATGACTGCTACGTATGTCCAAAAAGTATCGGCAAAGAATCGGGAGTTTTTTGCAGCACCGATGCCGATATTCACGAAAAGTGCCGAGTATTAACGGTGCCTAATATGCCGATGCCGATTATTCGGCACGTCCCTACTGTTCGGTCGCACCCTAATTTATATAACGAACACTCTGTATATTTGTTATATGTATTTTGAGGTGTAAAAACGACCGCATTGAAATGCTGATTGGCTGTATCGGTGAACTTAGCGAAACTGAAGAGTATCAACTGTTGAAACCTGGCAAAAATGATTTTAGCGTTATGTATAGTTGTCGTAAAGATTGTGCACAACTTTGGCTTGGACCTAGCGCGTACATTAATCATGATTGCCGGCCGAATTGTAAAGTGAGTTACGGGAGTTCGTAACCTCTAAGAATCTAACAAATTTACACTTAAATTTTAAACGGGACATTTAAATGTGAGCGGATAGCTGATAGTACAAAAAAGTGTACAAGTTGTTGGAAAGTGTGTGCTATGTTTCGATCATCACTACAAATCCGTGGTTCGAATGTTGTACTACATTATCTCGCAGTTGTACCTATACGTTTGAACTATTGTTTTATTTAGTTTGTCGCAACAAGCCGAAATACAGCATGCATTCAGGTGATTCGTGACATGGAACCGGGTGATGAAATAACATGCAATTATGGTGATGATTTTTTCGGCGATATGAACTGCAATTGTGAATGTGTCACTTGTGAACGGTAGGTAATATATACCGGTAGAACTATAAGCAACATTGTGTACTGTTAACAATCTGTGCGGCAGTTGGCTGCTAAGTTGTGTGCATATTGTTCATTTATAAATAATGTTTCATTTTTAACTTTTTGCCGAATCGAAAATTTGAGGTTACGTGGCTGGTTTCGTTAAAAGTGTGCAAACTTCGCAAATGTTCATTAGCATGACGGCCGCAAATGTCTATTAGCGTGACGGCCATTTAAAAGTATGGTAAATTACATAATTTGCAATACTTGTTTACGTAATGCATATGGCCAAGGGTGAGGATAGTGGGCATATATCCGTGCCAGAAATTTGTGAGTAGTACCTGCTGGTTCAGACGTCCAAACCATGTAATCATGCTCACACATGAGGCGAAATCCTGATTGCACTCGTTACGTGTCATACATATGAATGATTTGAGTGTTACAGACGCCAGACGGGTGCCTTTGTTCGCTTGGGGAATCACACAGAAAACGCCGATTCTACAACAACTACTACTACAACAGATAGGGCAATGCGATCTGTGGAGCCGGATGCAGGCGAAAATAATAATTCTGGTGATGGTGTTGTGATCGATGATGATAACAACACTGAAAATCAGTCACGTGACGCGTATAAGTTGCGCGAAACAGACTATCGCCTGTTGAGAACCCAGTCAGTCGTGAATGCGCTTGCTGCGATGTCTACTGATGATGAAGAAGGTATGGTTTTGTATCTGTCATGCTTTTTTGCAAGGAGCAAGGGATATTTGTTATGAAAATCTATCTGGTATTTGGTTTTTTCTAAATTCGTAAAACCATCCATATTTAAAACTTGCAGTTGTGCGTTAGCGCGGCAAAAACTTGCATGTACAAATTACCGCTGCGACTTCCGGTGAGCAAACCTTACACGCGCAAATATGCAGTGGTGGTACGGCATGTTCTTTAGGCAGAAACTTAACGCATGCTGGCATTTCGCTAGGGAAACGCATCTCGTCGCTCGGCCAAATTTCCTACTTGAAAAATCCCCCATTGCTCAGTTCACCTCACTTGAAACAGCTCCCATGTTTAGCACGGTGCGACCGGATATCAGTATCCGGCTTTGCCAAAAATCTCGACAAACCTGCTCCGATATTCGAACTTGCCGGATGTTTTTTAACGTTCTTTAAGCATTGTGTATTAAAATTGGAATCGGCATCGGCAAAATTTGAAAATAACAAGTGTCGCGGGAAAATTTTTGTTCGAAATAATGTACCGCCTTTTAGGGTGGCACCGAACCCACGATCTGACCGATTATAATTACGAATCCGTTACGATTTTTCCCATTCTGAGTCCGAACATTGACTTGTAAAATTACTTTATTAACGTAAAGGTATAATATTGTATCAAATTCTAACTGTAGCCGCTTGACATGCCGGATTAGCAAACCTAATCTTATGCATAAATCGTAGCATTTGTGTGTTTGCCTATATGTCGATCAAAGCTTTTGTTAATATTAATAGTTTAGATTAATCGAATCAAGAGTGGATGATCACTCTGTAACAAGGATGTGCTACTACCGAAATCTGTGTGGTGCAAAATGTACCACCGGGCGTTAAGTTTTTAGCCGGCCCCCCTTATTTAGGTTGGTTTCTATCACATGCAATACCCCTAAACTAAACTATAAGCGGAGTATTTTTGATGCCGTATACATACAGTGCCATGGTTCGCGCAAGTTACAACCCTCCTAAATAAGGGGGTAGGCCAAAAACGCAGCGCGTGCCCGGGTACATTCTTTCCTACACAGAATGTGCTCGGTTGCATACTCTTGTTGAAGTACGTATAACTCTTTCAGTATGGCGTTTAGAATTTGCGCAGCCAATAACTGCCTTAGCTGTGTCTGCTTATGTATATATTCATTAAGCGAAGTGAAACTCCGAGCGAAGATCATAGTTTCGGGAAGCATATTATGTTTTGTGCTTGCGGGTCGAAAGGTGGATGTCCCTCCGAAAAGAATCTTAGGAACCGCTGAACCGATTTTGACAAACTTGTTTTTGGTTGAACCCATAAATGAATGTTAGTTTGTAACTAATTTGTATATTAGCTTAATTGCTTAAGTGTATTGGAGCTTCGCTCAATATATGTAGTTCCACTACGGCTGGTATAGTTACGTGAGTTGTGCTAGTGAAATTTGAAATAGTGTGGATTTTGTTTGGGTTGAGTCTGGACAAGTGGTAGTTCTACGACCGGGCTGTGTTCCAGTGCAGCTAGTGTTTTTAAGTATGCATTCGTTGACTTAAAAGAGTAGTTCGATATAGAGAATGAGAAACAGTTTAGTGTCTAATATTAAAAGCTTTCAGATTGTCGTGCCGCGCCAAATGGTTTTATGTCCACTCATAAAGACGCAGCAAAGAAAAACGTCATTCTTGCTGGAAGCTCCAAACCAATGATTATTGCGAGCAGACGTAAATCGAAAAGCGGTACGTGAGTGTAGAAATAATGTTGCTTGAGCTCATTAAAGCGGCACACTAAAATTTGTATTAATATTCTGAAGTGAGAATCAAAGCTGTAAAACATCAAGGAAAATAGATATCGCAGGTGCTTGCTATGCAGTTATAGAGAACACAAAAATATATTAAAAATTTCGGCTTTCGTGTTAGCGCCTTTTCCCGCGAAAATTAAATTTCTGTTCCAGCTTGCAAAACGCCCTGTAATGAAAATTATTCAGAATACGTTTTCTGTTTCTGTTTTATTTTAAATTTATATTCCTGGTTTATTTTGAATTTATATTCTTGTTTCTGGTCATGTAAATCAATTGCTGTTGCGGTAAAATGTTGTTCTCGTTGAATAGGTTCAGGTTTAGATAATAATTCAATTTAATTAAAACCATTCTGGAAGCAGCTGCAACACATAATCTTTGACGGTTTTAAGGTCGCCATATGTCGAACGGTCGGTATTACTTTTCGCTCGCTGCTCCCTATGCGCGTCGTTGTATGCTCAACGGCGTCTTCAACGGTCATAGCACGTACTTGTACGCTGATCCGGCTCATAGCGGTATCGATGATAATGATGACAGTGATAGTCGCTATACACAATCTGATGATGGCTCAATAACCGGAGGTTGTGACAGTGGTCACAGACGGAATCGTTCAGGGCACCGCCGTAAACACCGACGCCGGCACCGTAAGCGACGACGAGAAGCTTCAGTGGACGATGTGTTTGATTTTCAGTTGGAATGCGATGCCGAAACTGAAAGGTATTCGGATGATGATGGCACTAATGGTCAAGGTCGCAAAGGATTTTATTACCGGTCTGGTAATCAGCGTAAACAGCGACGGTATAGCGACGAATTTTATGAGGGTGATAGAAAAAGGAATCGCCGATTGTCGCCAAACGCCAAAGCGGAACTCGATGCTCGTCGTGAGTATTTAGCTCAACTTGGATTCGATTTATCAGATGATGGCAGTGTTGGAGAAGTTGATAATAGCGAAGAAGGGAGCGAAGATGAATCGAGTTGCAGTGGTGATTATTCGAATAGTAGAGACCAGTTTGATGATGACAACGGGAATGACCGAGGTGTGCTTGGGAGCTACGAAGGGGTCGCCAGTGATAGCGTTAACATGGATGATGAAGAGTTTTCGCCAGAGTTGTTTTGCCGCCAACCGACATCCTCTGGTGGTTGTGGTGGGTCTCGCAAACAACAGCAAAGGATTCGTACCAAAGGCCTTGGTTCCTGTTCTGGTGTCAGTGGGCTTGGTTTTTCGCCGCGTAATCTGTTCACCGCAATGGAAACCGCGTTACGCCGCCAGACGACGCCTAGATTTGGCACGAGCAGCACTATGACATCTGAGTCACCGGCTGCTGTAATCTCCACAGCGATGGCAACGTCGTCCCGCCGGTTTTGTGTCGAGCATGAAGACGAAAAACCTGTGTTACTTGATTATCTTGAACGAGTTCGACAGAAACCGGTACAGTCAAAAATTGCTGCTACAACAACAACCAGTACAACTTCGAGAGCGTCAGCTCCCAATTTAGCATTGCTGACTACACCGATCAAATCTCGTGAAGCAATTAAGATGGCCAAACGGTTGTCTGAAGGGCCAGATGATAGGCAACGAAATCAAATTGTCGAACCGGAAATAGTCGTTACCGAAGCGAATGAAGGATTCGAACATCAAAATGAGAGTTTGTTTGATTCGCTAGCGTCATTGCGAAATTTTGACTATTGTCGACGAAAATCAACACCAATGTTTATGCGACATACAACAGGTGCCAGCAGTGTAGCCGAACCGACAAGTACTGGTTCACATTTGGGTAAGTTTACATCATCGATTACAGATGTAGCCTTAGCATCACCGCGAGAAACGCTAAGTGCCACCCGGCTGCTTTCTACAACTATAACAAGCGCGTCTGGTGATTTAACTTCTGCTTCCACAATCACTGCAGCAAGCTTCACTGTTAGTAGTGCCTCTACAACTAGTGATACGTTGAATAGTTGTTCAACGTCGCCTTGGGCACGATTCAAGTCGTTACTTCAAAATACGGTGAAATCAACGGCGAATCGTTTTTTGTCTGGACCTTCGCTACCCCCCATGCTGACATGCTCTTTGGCGTCGTGTGGCGCTCATCAAGGTAGAGAAATGCAAAACCATGGTTTTGCTAAGGCTCACTCTGTTCATAATATATCATTGCCGCTAGTCAGGCCGCCGCAAGTATCACCGTCGCACGATTCAGTGTTGACAACCATCGCCGCAGGAGCTTCGAAAACTCCCACTGAACAGTATTCAGGGTTGAGTAGGATGGCGTTCACTCAAAGTGAACGTAGTCACGGTGTAAAATTTCAGCCACGTATCCCACTCAATAGCTCTGCGGCGACGAGGACAGCATTGAAACTTGATCAATATTCAGATGTGTCGGACATTAGTGATGACAGTAGCACCGGAAGTAGCAAATGGTCGACGTGTTCAGGCGATGAGCAAAACCCGATGCCTCCTAAGAGTGGTGATCTGTCTAAAAAAGGTTCAAGTAGAGCCCGTGATTCAAATGGTTCCGGTGTAGGCAATATTTTCGTTTGTCTTAATCGTCAGAATAATTCAGATGTCCTCCATGACTCGCACAAGCGCTCGTGTGTTAGTCATGGTTGTGCAGTATACAGTAGTGGTCAATCTGCGGATGATGGTAAAGGAAAACTAGGTAAAAGTACCGAAAAAAGTCTTTCGCCGAACCAGAGAGGGTATTATGCGCCTAAGGTGATGCAGCCAGGTGAGTTGTTGTTGTCGTCGCTTGTGGTCAATCCGTTACCGCGTTCTCGCCGTACCTCTGGTTCAGTAGTTGCTCATGGGTGTTCACCAATACAAATTTTATC
Organism: Enoplolaimus lenunculus; assembly: GCA_030248215.1. Classification (NCBI taxonomy): domain Eukaryota; kingdom Metazoa; phylum Nematoda; class Enoplea; order Enoplida; family Thoracostomopsidae; genus Enoplolaimus; species Enoplolaimus lenunculus. The sequence continues at coordinate 71,332 of JASANG010001428.1, forward strand.
GCCAATTTGCTCAAATCCTAGCCAAGATATAAAGAATGCTGGTCGAAATAGTGTTTTTGTCAACGACGGTAAACTAAAGCGCTCAAGTTTGACTGAGACCGATCCCGAGGTACCATCAACATCTTGTTCGCACATCAGTAAGCCGGAACATTCGTCGCAAGTCCGAAGTTTGCGCAATTCTAAGTCCCCAGTGGATCAGCAATGGCCTGGTGGGCGGGTATTGCGTAGCCAGCGTCGTTCGGGGTTGCTTTGTTACAATGGCTCCAATAATAGTGAAGGTGGTGCTGGTTCGTTGTCGGACTCGAAATTAACTTCGGAAGTTTTCAACAATGCCAGCAAGCGCAATGTAAACAAAGTAAGAATTCTCAAAAGCGATTATAGCTTTTCTGACGTGGAATGTACGTGCGAACAGAAACAGAAGTCCACACCGAACACTAATATTGTACCAAACAAAAAGTGCAATTTACACAACTTCGTTAGACGGCGCTTGCCGAAAGTGTTACCTCCGAAAAGGCGTAGGGAATTAAATGCTTTAACAATGGATTGTGGTTGTTTGTCAGTAGAGCAGAAAACTGTTGGGTGTCATGGCAGTAACTGTAAACGTTCCTATACCTGTTGGCATGATGATCTTTCTTGGAATAACAATAAAATTCATCTTAGAAATCGATGCCGAAAGATCTTAGAAACAAGCGGATTATCGGATAATAAACGCGAACTGCCACGTCTAGTCGATACCTCAATACAAAATTTGAGTTCGACTAGCAGTGTCTGTTTAGCTGAACAGTTGTCAATTTATAGCAAATGTAATCATTCCTCCACCAAAGATACTGTGCGTTGTTCTAATTCCAACAGTTATAACGATAGTCGTAGTGTGACTAGCAGTTGTAGTGACGGTAGTGTTTTGGTGCCTGTAGCACTTATGAGCTCTGGTGTTTATTCGAAAGTCAAATGTCTACAACAGTCGGCCGCACATAGTCTTCCGATTAAAAAGCGCCGGTTAATTCTACCTCCGTTAAGTTTGAGACGATTGTCGGACACAAATGAGTACGTTGTCTGTAATCCACGATTCTCTTTGCCTGGCAGTAATTCAGAAGATGTAGCATTCGTGCATAATGGGGATGATGGCAACGATAGAGATAATCAACTGAAGGACAAACTGGAAACAGAGAAGGGAAACATAACTGAGAAATTGTATAATCAAGTGTCGACGGAATCTAGTAATAGTTCGATACTTTGTGACGTAGTCGAAACGGAAAATAGATATCTTACAACCGATCCGGTAACTGATAGTGGCTTATCACCAGCCACGAACTATTGTGACTCTACCGCTGCTGTTGACGCTGGGGGTAGTGATGAGAAACGACTAGAAAGCAGTTTTAGTCAACGTCGTCTCAGGGCGAAAGCTCGCCAACAACACCAGCAAGAACTCGATGAACAGCAATTATCGCTCAGCGATCAGTCTCAAAATATAGGCGCAACAACTTCGGATGCTTCCGTGGAGAACGATAGAAATACAATCAAAAGCAGTAATCGAAATCGTCAACATGAAAACAAAAATATTAATAATAATAATAATAATAATAATGATAATAATAATAATAATAGCAGTAGCTACAGCGACAACAATAAGAGCAACAGCAATAATAATAATAATAATAATAATAATAATAATAATAATAATAATAATAATAATAACGGCATGTGTGGTACTGAAGACATAAACAAAAACACTTTAAGCACTGGAAATAGCAATACCGCTGGTAATATTGGAACCAAGCCAAGCAAAGTGAAATCGTCCTTGTATCAAACACGATCTAAACCAATAGCGAACGAGGTAGTCACTGCGTTGACAAATGATGTTTCTGTTCGACAACGGTGGAGACGACGACGCGCTGGAAGTGTGGGATGCGAAAACGATTATGATAGCGACCAAGTGAGCTCCTATAGCGGCGATGGCACTTGTCGCGATAGTAACAGCAGCGGAAACAAAAACTATAGCAACAACAGTAACAACAATAATAATAAAAACACCAATGTAAGCAGCATTGACAACAATACCATTCATAACAGAAACAGCGAAAGTAGCAACAATGGTAACAGCTTGAGCAACAACGGCAACAACAATAAAATCAACAACAATCAATTAAATGCTAGCAATTCGCCAAGTCATAGTGATCAGCAAGTTTTTGAATCGTTTCGAGTGACGCGAAGCCAACATCGCCATGACAGCAGCGAGTGTGATTCTAGGATAGTCTCTCAGCAACCGCCGAATGTAATTTTACAGTCGCTGCAGGAACCTCAAAATAATCATATTCGCAATGCTGGTAGTAGTAGTCCAGTGTCTTTAGGCTCGACAATGACTTCCGGCGGATCATTGCAATCGCCGTTCGCTTGGTCGAGTCAGTTGTTCCCGCAGTCCATAACTTCACCAACGGTGCGACGACTTGGGCGTAATATGTTAGGGATGCGGCGTCAGAGAATGAAGGCTACAGCGGCAGAAAATTGGTCTAATTCGTATTCCAACTATAGCTATAATAGCAACAACAATAGTAATAATAATAATACTAAATCGACAGTTGAGCAATTAAAAATTACACAAAACTCTGGCGAATATGCTCCACGTTTGCACTATGAGTCAAAGAGCAATGAATATAAAGGAACCAGGGAACCTTGTGGTCAGGCCACTGAAGGATATGAAGGGTTGGTGAATAACGAAACATGTAGTTCTTTGGTTTGTAGTAGGGTCGATGCAGATATGGCACGTCAGGCAACAAAGGCAACCACAACATGTATGTCGCTTAGAAGTGGTGTACGCATTTCTATTGGAGATCTAACGGATGAAGGCAGAGCAACACACCAACTGGCTGAGAAAATTTCTGCTCATGATGGTGGTAAACGATGTGAGTCATCAAATACTAATTGTTCTAACGATGTCGGCAAGAAATGTATTACGTTAACATTGAAACGTAGCCGGAATCGAGAAAGGACAAGTGATGATACCAAATCATCTGAAAAGAAGACTACCAGCATCACAGGCGCCGGTTCACCTCCAAGAGTTGTTTACGTTACGCGGAAGCGATTTTCGGTAACGCTTCAAAAGTATATAATTTCGAAATATCGTCGTGTGAAATCAGCAATGTCTCCTCCACCGATTAAACGTAAGTCACCGCCACTTCGGCATTATAGCAGAGCGATGCAAGATTCCCAAGCAAACGAGGTGTGCCGTCCGGTTGTGGCAAGTTGTTATGACGCCAGTTTGGCTTCATCTAGAGTGCAAGACGGAAAATCTGGTCTATTTGAGAAACGGAAAACAAGATCGCATGCTGTGAGTGAAATTTGTGGAACTGAGACGATGTCTTCAAACGAAGGGGCATTTGAACAAGCGATAAGATATTTACGGGAGCTGGAAGGGGCAAGTAAAGCCGTTAAAAATGAAAACAAGCCAGATTACACTGCCAGCTGTAGCCAGGTTAACGATGGGACAGTATGTGAGTTAAAGCCCCTGCTGCGTACTAGACTTAACAACAGCGTTGGCAAGGAGGGCATTTTCGACGTCGCTAGAACAAAGCTACATCTGGCAGATGAGGTAAAAGTGCATTCCAGCCCGGAACCAGACCTCGCTTCTTCAAATATGCCACTAGTAAAGATAACAGCTGTTGAACAAGAATTGGCAGAGCGTAGCTTACAGCTTCCAGCAAAGGCGACTGTCAGTTTAAAAAGCAACCAAAATGAATTATTGGCAAAAAGTACAACGCAGGTTGGCGATAACCGTTACAAATGTGAGTTACGAAAAGACGGCGGTGGCGGCGGCGATAGAAAAGCGCCAACCTGTGAGTCAAATAATTCACTCCAAATAGCAGAGTGCTCAACCAGTAGCATTGATAAAATAGCACCAAAAATGGTTTCAATTAAGCGAATCGCAAATACTACTTGTATTAAGGGTAAACCAGTCCTGGATTTAAAGGGATCAGAAACGACTGAAAGTTATCGCATTGGTGAATCGACAAGGTTTGAGGGGAATGCGGGCTGTTCACATCAACTGTCACTAGCTTCTCCGCTTACTACTAGGTCGCTTAGAAATCGTCAGGCTTCTGTACGTACCGAGGCAACAGTTTCTGTTTCGAGCTCTACTGGAGGGTGTGAAAGTAGCATCAGAACCTTGGATAGTTGTGGTAGTGTGCGAAGGCTGAGAGAAAATGATAGATGTCAGGTGAAAACGTCCCATTTTGCCGGTCAACCGTTTAGCTCTGCACTGAACGAGAAACATACGATGTGCACTATTAGAAGAAAATCTCTCCGGCGTACTAGCGAATCAGAACAAGAATTGTCGCGGGATGGCAGCGTTTGTGAAAATCCGGATCGGCTGTCCACGCGAAAGTAGGAGTTTGGTACCTGGAACTAATCCTGTTTGATGAGTAGACATGAGGCATTCCAGCGATAGAAAAGAAGCTAACTTAAGAAATATTTCTAGCGCAGACTAACGGTCCGTTTTAGTTGTTGCTAGGGTTGATATATACTGGTTCTACCGTGAAGAAGTTGAAAATAATACTATTTAGTGTTTGGTGCGTTTTGTCGTTACAATTGAACGGTTAGATCTTATGCCAGGGGTTTGGTAACTGGAACTAGTCGTGTTTAATGACTGGACACGGAACATTCCAGCGAAAGAGAAAAAGCTAACTTATAGAATATTTCTATCACAGACTGACGGTTCGTATTAGCTATTGTTAGGGTTGATATATACTGCTTTTTTGGGTGTTTTTTCGTTACAATTGAGCGATTAAGTGTTATGCTGTATGATTTGCGAATTTCCGCTCAGCGGGCGATATTAAATTTGCTTTGTTTTAGTGTTGAAGCTATGCTGCACAAGGTTTTTATTGGTGGAAGTTTCGTGTACAATTAACTATCCAAATATGATAGATAATTTTCTTATACCGTATAGTTCCTTAACTCTGAATAAACAGTCGCATGTTAAGTTTAATGGTGTAATTTTAAACCCAAATGACTTTATGGGAACTTGTGTGACTGCAGTGATTGTAATTTATTAGAAATCAGTTGGTATATTAATTATTTGTGGTACCTTGTTTAACATTTGTATGCGATAAGTATTAATTAGTTTGGCTTTTTGAACCGTTTGTATTTCTTGAACAGTTACAAGTATGTTGATTAGCTGTTTAATAGCAGATGTCTTTTGGAGGCTAAAAATACTCGGCTCATCAAGATCGAAAATTAAAAATTTACCCAGTAATTTTGAGCGTTTTATGTATTGCTAGGTATATATAATATGTTTAGAAGGTAGTTTATCATGATTGTTTGTTATGATGCATTTATGGTTTTGTATATTAATGGCAAAGGCTGTTAGTTTTATCGAGCGAAATGTTTAAAGATAGCGCCGAATACTTGGTATCCGCACATGGAACATATTCGGCAGGGTGCAAACGAAATTATAAAGAACCGACACCTTCAGTTTTAACTTTACTTTATCACTTTTAATGGTGCAAACACCAGGTACAACCGGAGCTTTTTACGTTCAAAATTAGTTATAAAAAGTATGTAATGCAATTTTTGGTTACAGACCTGCTGCTGACTGTTTGAAATAAAATAAAACTTACGAAATTCATCCAAACTCTAAAAATTTTCTATGCATCTGCCATTAAAATCTGAAAAACCGATGAATTTTTGCACGCCTCAATTGTAATGGCAAAAATAAAACATTTTTGAAAGTTATACTTCAATATTCGTTTTCAGTTTCCGGTATTTTGATAACTCCGTTTTCTTATTTTTACTATCCGTTTAACACCCTGACAATTTCCGTTATTTCTATAACAGAAGCGGAAAGAGAACGATTTTTACCGGAAACGAAAATGGATATCTGATACACCCTACAAAATCTTAACAAATATAGTAGGTGGAAACGTCTTATCAGTTATGGAAGACGGCACAAATTAAAAATTTTGGCAATATATACTACTTACACGCTCTGTCAGACAATTTTAGAAAAAATTTTAAATGTTAATTATTCTTAAATTTTTGGGCCAACTTTAAAGGCCGTCCCATTTTCCCGGGACAGAAATGTACCAGGAGTACCCCTCCTATTTTCCCGGGACAGCAATGTACCAGGAGTACATTCAAAAAATATAATTGGACAGCGGGACAGTTGAGACAGATGGGACAGATAGGATAGTTGGGTCAGATGAAACAGTTGGGACCGATGGTACAGTTGAGACAGATAAGACAGTTGGGACAGATGGGACCGTTGGGACAGTTTGGACATATGGGACAGTTCAGATAGATGGGACAGTTTGGACAGTTATGACAGTTGGGACAAACGGAACAGATAGGACAGTTTGGGCAATTTGACAGATGGGACAGATGGTCAAAATGAGACAGATGTGACAGTTGGGACTGATGGGACAGTTACGACAGATGGGACAGATGGGACAGTTGGACAGAAGGGACAGATGGGAGAGTTGGGACAGATGGGACAGATGGAACAGATGGGACAGATGGAACAGTTGGGACAGATGAGACAGTCGGGACAGATGGGACAGCGGAACAGATGGGACAGTTAGGACAGATGGGACAGTTGGCACAAACGGGACAGATGGGGCTATTGGGGCAGTTGGGACAGATAGGACAGATGGGACAGCTGAGACATATGGGACAGTTTGGACAGATGGGACAGCTGGGACATATGGGACAGTTGGGACAGATTTTTTATAAATATATAATATATCTGCTTGTGCATATGTAAACGTCCCGGGAAATTGGGACGGCCTTTATAGTAACATGGGCCAATTTAGCAGCGAGTAGTTTTTTTCAACCAGCTGATGCAACAAGTGCAAAATTCGTTTTGGTTTGATTATAAATGTGTTATTATGTTGGGTGATTTTAACTTAGTTGAGGACCCGGTTTTGGACCGATCACGGCCGTCATATGATCAGCAGCAAGGCCTGAGAGAGCTTTATTGTTTGAAGGAACTGTTGGTGATATCTGATGTTTTTAGGGAGACACATCCAAATAAAAACGACTTTTTTACTTTTCTTTCAGACATTCATGGAAGTCAGTCTCGTATAGATCGGATTTATATGCCGGCTTTTTTACAACCGGGCGCTTTGTGTACCGCTCGCGCAGTGAACAAGACAGATCATAGGTTGTTTAGAGTTAAGATTCGCTTACCTAATTTAAAGAGAGGTAAAGGATACTATAAGATGAATACAATGCTTTTGGGTGAAGTCGGCGTACAGACCTTTGTTTTAACGCGGCTCAAACATTTAATGAACATTTCCACAGGGTTTTCTATGATGTGGGAAGTATTTAAGGCTGATGTTAAAACCTTCTTTGTAAAGTTGGGTAAAAATAAAGCTAAGGAACGCGACATGTGGAGGAAATCATTAGAGAGCCAAGTTATTAATGTACAAATGCTGATAGGACAGTATCCAAACAATCCGAATCTCAGATCGGGTCTTAAAAAGCTAAAAAATGAAATCGAATTATTGAATGCATTTTATATTGCTTCTTGCAGGCATAATACGTACTACGGTAGTGAGGTAAATGACAACGCCTCTTTAGCAACAGTCAAGTCTCTTCAACGTAAGAACTGGGAAGCCAGGCATATAAGCTCGATCGAAAGGTCTGATGGCACGTTAGTAACAGACTCAGATGCAGTTTTAGGTGAAATTACTGAGCAGTATTCCAACGTATTCAGATCGGAAGGGATAAGCGGAGAAGTTTCTGGCACAAAATGGTCTTTCCAAGTTGAGTGAGGTGGAAAAAATACTTTAGAGGGACCCATTACGTCAGTTGAAATAGCGAGCGCTATTAAATCTATGCAGGGTAAAAAGACGCCGGGATACGATGGTATTCCTGTTGAATTCTATTGGCTGTTTTGTGGAATATTATCTGAATTTTTGTGTAAAATGTATAACGCGTTCTTGGATGATCTTAAGCTCAATTTCTCCGCATATGATGGTGTTATTACCCTATTATATAAAGGGAATGGAAGGAAAACGTGTCGCGATAATTGGCGGCCAATTACGTTGCTGAATATAGATTATAAGATTTTTACGAAAGTTTTGGCAAAAAGATTAGAATCGGTCATGAAATCTTTAGTCCACCCGGATCAGACAAGCTCGGTTCCCGACAGAATTATCCAAGACAGTGTTGCACATGTCATGTCTGTTATTCATTATGCCAATGAAAGCAACGCAAAGGCGTTGCTGCTATCAGTTGATCACAAAGCCGCTTTTGTTTGGTGGAGTGGTCATTTATTTTTGAGAAACTTAGGGTCATGAATTTTGGCGAAAACTTTTTAAACATGATCAAATGTATTTATAAACCCGGATGTACAAGATCATCTGTTATAGTTAATGGTTTTAAGTCAGAATTTTTTCATGTTTTCCGTGGAATTCGACAAGGGTGTCTCTTATCGCCGTCATTATATGTCATAACAGCGGAAGTGGTAGCTCATTATCTTCGAATAACTTCAAGAATTTCGGGGATACCACTATACGGCATTAACGCCCGAGTGACTAAGTTTGCCGACGACACTAATATTTTTCTAAGTAGGATTTCAGATATAAGTGTGGTTTTTGATGTTTTTGAAAAATTTCAAAAGGCCTCTGGCAGCCGACTAAAGGAAACTAAAACACAGATACTATTAATTCGCGATCTAAGGAACGCACTTGTACCCCATCAATATGCACGCTTTATTGTTGAAAGAGTGAAAATTTATGGCCTTTGGTTTGATTCAAAGGGACTCGATGTTCCTGAAAATTGGATAAAGTGCTATGAAGCAATTGCAAGTCTTGAACAGCGAATACCGCCCCGAGGTATCTCTGTTTTTGGAAAAATCCATCTTGTTCACATTTATTTTTTGTGTATGTTTAATTATTTGATAAAATTAGTAACACCCCCTGAGCAACTAGTGAAGGAAACTATCAATGTGGTTTATAAGTGGTTGTGGTACCCGTCCACCGCTAGTATTATTAGAAGGGATATCCTGTTTTTACAACCTAGTCACGGCGGGATAAATTTCCCAAATATTTTTGTCAGATTGAAAGTGAATCGTTTAATGTTTTATATTCGAATATTAAGAGGTACCGAAGTTGTGAGTTGGAAGAGATGTTTCGAACATTTCTTTCGGCAAGTTCAGTTTTCGACTAAACGTCAACTGAGACGCATTGATGTACCGGAGTTATATAAAGAGATACGGATTGCAATGATTGAGTCATCTTTTAAAATGGATGGAAATTTTTGTTGGTTTTTTGGCGAAAAGTTATCCTTAAAAACAGTGTCGGCAAATAAATTGTATAAAATGTGGATACACGCTGTGTATAAGGGACTCATGCATCCTAAAAATGTTTTTTGGCGAGACGAGCTAGGAGTTGAACCTATTTTTGTCAAGCGATCATGGATATGGGCAAAAGCGAAATATGTTGACGGCTCTGCGCGAGACTTCCATTTTAGGTTAAGACACAAGTCATTGTATACTAATCACCGCACTAGTCATTTTACAGATGGGACAAATATATGTTCGTTTTGTTATTTGGATGGAATTGAAATGCGGGAGGATAATGTTCATGTGTTTATTTATTGTTTGCGGGCGCAAGAAATTAGTTTTTTCATTACTCCCGTTTTGCAACAGGTAGCTGGAGTAAATGAAATAACGATTTCGGATTTAATTTTGGGACGAAATATTCACGACCCATTAAAGAGAATAGCTTTTAATTTCATCGTCCAACATGCACAATTGGCAATATGGAGTGCTCGATGTAAACTGGAGTTTAACAATGAAAATGTCTGTGTTGTTGATGTTTTTCAGGAAAATGTTTATAGAAATTTGTGCAAACTTAAGCTGTATCTAAAAGAAGAATGTTTTTTTAAGGTTTTTGGAACAATAACCCGACAGAATGATAGCATGCTGGGTTTTCGAATGTCTTTTTCTCAGCGTACCTGATTTGTAGTTTGTTTTGAAACTAGGTTTCTTGTGTGCTTTTTAACATATTTGCTCTGAATAATACCCTTGCAAGCAGAGTAGAATAATGGGTAATTTTCAAGGACCTTTGTTATGTTATGATAATATGTTGTTGCCTTCTTTGGTTTATATAATTGCTTTCGTTGATGTAAATGTGGTTTATCCTTTTAATAAAACCCGGGGTGTTCAATAATAGCGAAAATAGCGGAAAGTTCCGGTGACAAAATACCGCATTCATTTACTGGAGCAGAAGATTGCGAAATAACGGATTTCGGGTACATTTTCAGGGGGGACTGATTTTCATCGTACTGTCGCGTGAAAAATGCCCCCATTAAGAAAGACCCCTGGTCAGTTTTACGCTGTACCTTACTAAAATTATCCGCTGGGACAATACATTATACTTCCCGCTGGCAAACATACTTAACCACAGTGAAAGCTTATAATTAGATAACAAAACTTAGCAAACCACTCTTACCGCACATAATTTGAGGAACAGACAATGAAGCTAATTTAAGTTCACGAAAAAAATAACTGGAAAATTCAAAACAAACACAAGCATTGGTGTAGGCAGTATTTTGTTTTGGGGGCTCACATCACTGAACAGGTAAGGGTGGAGCTTTACTTGTGCATTTTATGCTTGAGGTGTGCGATTACAAGGAATGCGCTGCCAACTCCAAATCTGCTTAAAATATTCCATGTTCGCGACTGAAACTTATTACATTTCTTCAACATCATCATACGGTAAAACATGGGTATGTCTAGGGATTCCCGCCCTCCAAAATCCAACTTCAGACACGTCTGCAATGGCAAATCAAATGTTTTCGGTGGGCATTTAGAGGTTGCTCCAGTCCACTCCCTCAAGCTAATGCCGAGGCCAACATTAATGGTATAGAGATAATTTCTTATATCTGAGCACGGAACGCGTGAAGTATTACTTATTTTTCGCGGAGATATGTCGGCTATATTAGTGTACAATGTCTAAGCCTGTAAAATTTTGCCATTCAAATTTTATCGATGCCAAATCTACACATGCCGAAATCAGGGTGCAACCGGATGTGAAAAATACCGGAGCCGGTCAACAAAACTAGCCGGAGACGGAGCTGAAGGTGAAGCCTGAATTGAGGCGAAATAAACAGTTATCGGTGTTTAATTTGTTAATTTCAGCAAATATCTGCAATGTTTTCCACAAATTTGTGTCAAAATGAAACGTGCCTAAAAGATAACATTTGTAATACTATGCGAAATTTCACTACTGAAATTGCCGGAACCTCCACCAGAAATTCTACCGGAGCCGCAGTTGAAGGGCCATTTTCTGGCGAATCAAGTATTGTAATTGTTAATTTCGCTAATTTCATTGTGTGCACATTATAGCATCATCATCTGCAATATTTTCAATTTCTCGTACTTTTCCAGCTACTTCATTTGTTTTAGGATTTTGGCATTCGAAATGTTTACACCACTAAAAGCGAGAAAATACCGTTAAAAGGAATCTTTGGTAACAAGTCTTTTTTGTTTTGCGGTATGTTTTTAGCCTTCCGGTTCCAGTATTTGGCCCGTGTATAGAACAAGGGCTTCCAGTTTTCCAGGGTGAAAAATTTATGACCAGGAGTGCTGCGCAGCCACTCCTGTATGACGGCCTGATTTTCAACTGGTTCGGTATTAAAAATCACAGGCATAGGTTTTGCTAGGGAAAACTGAAAAATTCGTAAGCCTGGATATTACCTGGTTCCGTAGGGAAAATGTGTAGTGTAAAGTTTGTTTGGAAAACGGGAAAAGTGGGAAACTTAAACGCTTAGATTATTCCTGGGTTGGTAGGGAAAATCTGAAGCAGGTATAGGTTTTGTTTGGAAAATGGGAAAAGTGGAAAATTCCAATGCCCAGACTTTTTCTGGTTTGGAAGGGAATTCAAACGCGTATATATTCCCAGGTTTGGTAGGGAAAATCTGAAGCGTAAAATTTGTTTGGAAAACGGGAAAAGTGGAAAATTTAAACGCCTATTTTAATGCTTTGGTTTACCGCCCGGACTTTTCCTGGTTTGGTTTTGGTAGGAAAAATCGTAGGATTTGTTGGAAAATGGGAAAACTAAAAGATTCAAACGCCTAGAGCTCCCTTATTTTGGTGCTCAAAATCTGAAGCGTAACTCAAGAGGTACACATTTATCAATGAGGCACAATGACTGTAGTATGGCTCCAGCAAAATATTTGCCAGTTTCAGCAATTTTAGCAGTGAATATTTTCTGTTGCTAAATTGTACCCCTTCGTAAATTTATTTGTATCTTACGTTTGGGCAATTAGCTATTTAGAACAGAAAACTGTTGCAGAAAATATTTGAAAAAAAAATTGAAGCTTACTTTTTTGTTTCAGAAGAAAAACCCCCCAGCTGTTAGTTGCATGATCCCCCTTGAAAACCACAGTTCTATTTTTCACCTCCATGTGTTAAAAGGAGGTATGATTTGCATATGTGTTGTGTCGCCTACGTACACGTTTTCAGCAGACATAAAATGTATATACATAGAATACCACGTGTGTTAGTAGTATAATATTTAGGTAAATAAGATTGTTAATAAGGCGACGTCGTGGCGTAGTTGGTTTATCGATTGCTTTGCGTATACATATATACACTACGAACCATGATTTGGTCTATGTTTGACTCCGGCTTGCACTTTACAACTTGAAACATTTCTTCTTAACCTTTACCTAATGCAGGGTACAACAGGTGAAAAAAACGGAAGCCGGGGGTAAAGCAACAATAAGTGAGAAAATTATATAAAATTTTGTGGACAGTGATATGCAAACTGTTTCCAAAATTTCTTTGAGACGATATGGAATCAGGATGCAACCGGAGGTGAAAAATACAGAAGCCGAGGTCAACAACATTTGCCGGAGCCAGAGGTCGGGCAAAATTAGGCAGTTAAAATGGTTGATATTTAATTCGCTAATTTTAGCAAATATCTGAAAGGTGTTGTTAATAGTTTCGGTTTACACGCTTATTTTTATTAGTTTTCGGCAATTTTTTCCTCATAATTGCACCAAAAGTTAATAAAACCAAACACACAAACCAATAAATTTTGTAAAATTGTGCAAAATACCAGTACCGAAATTGCCGGAACCTCCGGCAGAAATTCTACCGGAAGCGAAGGTCGATTTTCTGCCTGAGCTAAAAGCTTACCTCCGCTTGTACCATGCCTGAAACAGTTTTTTCAACAAGAAGTAAAATTTTATGGGTTCAGATTTTACAATACGTTTTTCTGTATACTCGGTTGTGCAAAATTTTGTTTGGTCCTGGCTCAGCTATGTTAAATGGAAATTCATGGTACAATCTGTATGCAAAACATTGGAACATATATATATTTGATCTAAAAACCAACAGTTTTTAGCCCTTCCATTCCCAAAAAACGGTACTCCTATTTCGATTTTTTGATGTTGAAGGGTGTTTCCTATTTTGCATGTTCATATAGGTTCAATATACAATATATCGGCTAGCAGGTTGGTTTGCGAGTGGATTTGTAGTTTAGGTTTATGGCAGGGTGCAGGTCCGATTACTCTGATCATCGTCGATATGTGCAATGAGTTCTAAAGGTCAAAATTCACTCAGATATCGCGGTAAAAAAGCGGTACAAGTTGTAAAAAGTTATATTTTTTATTTGAAATTGTTCAGTTCAAACAAAAATGTAAAGATTGTGTTAAGGTTTTAAAATGATTATACCTATACCTAGTGATTTATGTGCCAGTCAACGTAGCAACGAGAGGAACTTTCAATCGGCACGAAACATGACTATACGAATAAATTGTTATAAACAAATATAGTATTGATTTTAAGGCGTCTGAAACCATTTAGAAAAACGTCGTACACAAACTGACGATTATTTTTTGATTGCTTACAGGTTGTCTAATTCATACAAGATATGCGTACCCCGGCTCACTGACCCTTTCAGGGGCTGCTTGTTAAAATAAAAAATATTTATCACGCTAAAGCACTACACTCACTCACTACCATTTAATAAAAGAAGGATACTTAAATTTTATCGCATTTTTGCTGTCTCCCATAAGTACACAAAAAACCTGGTATTTGTATAGAATTTTTTCCAACCATTCTATAGTTAAAATTGAACAACTTCAGGGGACCTGTTCTAAAATGAAAATTAATTCCGGTTATAAATCGTATACTGGAAGTTCGTTTAACATGCCGCGCATCATTTACGTATCCTTACGAACAACTATAAAATTATAATGCATAAATCAGGCGTTAATATTTCAAAAACAAAACCGACAATTGCAAAATACAACCGAAGGTCTGTCTCCGGCTCCACCTATGGCAGAAAATCGAGCTCCGGCTCCGGCAGAATTTTTGCCGGAGGTTCGGGCAAATTCGGTAGTGAAATTTTGTAAAGTTTCACAAAATTTATATGTTTGACGCGTTTAGTTTCATCCACTTTTCCCATTTTGCAAACAAAGCCTTTGCTACTGATTTTACCTACCAACTAACGGAAAATCAAGGCATTTTAATTTTCCACTTTTCCCGTTTTCCAAACAAAACCTATGTTTCAAATTTTTTAACCAACCAACGGAAAATCTAGCCATGTTATTCTTCTACTTTTTCCGTTTTCCAACCAAAACCGATATGCTTCAGATTTTTCTTACCAACGAAAGGAAAATCTAGGCATTTTAATTTTCCACTTTTCCCGTTTTCCAAACAAAATCTATGCTTCAGATTTTTCCTACCAACCCAGGGTAAATCTGAGCGATTAACCATTTCTCACATGAATATTTTCAATTTCATATGAGATACACTTTCATTGTAAGATTCGATCCCCAGTCTCTCGGGTGGGAGGCGTTTACGATGACCACTTAGCTATAGGAGCTTAGCGGTCGAGCCCGAGGGGGCTCTCAAGTCTTGACCAGATTTTGCACTGCATATATATGTTGAAATTAAATACTGCTCACATAGTGTCTGTGTTACCATATAATACTTGTATTTAGTTGCTCATAACCCAGGGTAAATATAAATAGGCGTTTAAATTTTTCACTTTTCCGGTTTTCCAACCAAAACCTATGCTTCAGATTTTTCTTACCAACCAATTGAAAATCTAGGTATCTTAATTTTCCCCTTTTCCCGTTTTCCGGACAAAGTCTATGGTTCTTATTTTTGCTACCAGCCCAGGGTAAATCTAGGCGTTTAGATTTTTCCGTTTTCCAACCAAAACCTATTTCAGATTTTTCCTATCAACCAAGAGAAATTCAAGGCGTTAAATATATTTTTCACTTTTCCCATTTTCCAACCGAAACCGATGCTTTAGATTTTTCTTACCAACCAAGGGAAAATCTAGGCGTTTCAATTTTTCACTTTTCCCGTTTTCCAACCAAATCCTATATGCTTCAGATTTTTCTTAACCAACCAAGGGAAACTAGGCATTAAAATTTTCCACTTTTCCCTTTTTCCGAACCTCGCCTACACCTCTAACTTTCCCTACCAACCAAAACGAATCATATACCAATGTTTGATATTCCACATTTCCCGTTTTCCGAGCCGAACCACACATCCCAATTTTCCAACCAAACCGATCATAGTGTTCCTTCCTGGGGGGTGCACTGGTAGGGCCCCACGGCAATAGCCGTGCGCATCCCCCGCCCACCTCGTCCGCCCCCCCCCCCCCCCCCTGGAGTAGTGTACTGTATATGTTTGGATATCTACACGAGGAGTAGGCCCGCTACTCCTGGTTCCAGTTTAATATTCCGCAAAAACTCACATCTGTATCTGGTCGGGTTGCGGTGATCGTGAATAACATAAAACTTGCTTTTAGATGTGGAAAATAAATACTGCATATTTTGGTGCAACTGCATTTTCTTGGCAAGTTAAGGAGCTTAGTATTTTGCCAATAAATAAAGGCCAAGCTAAAATTTATGTTAATTTAGTAAAATACTTTTCCACAACTCAAATACTACCAACAGTGCGCAAATTTAGATGCTATATCCGGTCAACATGGGATTCCGGTAAGAAATGTATTATTACGCGGTTCCGGTATAATTAATATCCAGTCGATCCATGATCTATATGAATTCGATGAAATTCACAGTAAATTATGCTTGCGTACGGGGTTGCTTTCCTTGATAGTGATATATGTGCAAGTGCCACATTAGATCTAGAAGTAGGTTTGACGTGTTTTGATGATAATATATCACATGATATCGGATTAACGATCCCAACCAAGCAAATTCAGTTGTAGCTGCTAAAAATGTAGCTTCACGAGCGAGCGCTACAAAATGCATAACATCATAGAAACAACACTGAAAAATACACACTGGTGGCAAGACATACGCAAATTATCGTTGTTATGCCATTTGTATGTATTTATTTTTTTGCTGAAGTTGACGCACAGGCTTTCGCTCTGTGTCTTTACGCGTGATGTGTTTGCTCTAGTTTTGTATTGTGTGTGTACCCAGTGTGTGTACAATCTGTACGAGTGTGTATCTGTATTGTGTTTTCTCTCAGCTCGTCCAGCAGTTCAATAGAAGTGAATGTAGTATGTAT